>JAVTVY010045346.1:0-20087 GCA_036873755.1 Hanleya hanleyi
TCTCCTGCTACCTGGCACGTGTGGAGCATATGAGAGCCGGGCGGGTGCGTCTATTCATCCCTTTTGGGCCCTCTTCAAAGCAGGAGATATCTAAAAATACTATATCTGCCTGGCTTGCCAAGACCATTCGTTTGGCGTACACGGACGTACCACCTGAGGTAATTTCCTTATCCAAGGTCTCCACCCATGAGGTCAGGGCCATGGCGGCATCCTGGCCTCTATGGACCAATAGATCCGTGTCTGACATTATGAGGGCCTGCTACTAGAGGAGTAATGTTACCTTCGTCTCACACTACCTCCGGGATTTGACGCTCCAACGACGGGACATTTACTCACTGGGACCCCTGGTGGCTGCCCAGTCTGTTGCGGACCCGTCATCCTCGCACTAGACCTCCTAGTGGTTTTACCATTTTTTAAAAAATCTGGTAAGTGTCTGCTCTCCCCAAATTTTCAAAAAAGAGGGGGGCGGGAGGTTTCGGTCTAGTGCTTGTCAGCTATTCACTAGGCCCGCTTATTGTATATATTTAGGGTTGGGTGATTAGGGCTGGGTGATTATATCGATGGCCATATCGTCATGCTACATGTCTTTATGGCACTCGATTATCTCGCTGACTCCTGTTTTATCCTTCGCCTATGCTTGAGACTTTTTCTGTTTTGACCACTATTTCCCTCCTCCTGCTATGATATTCTAGCAATAAGGTATGTGAAGGTAAGTTTTACAGCGCAAGAAATATGAAAAATTTGAAAATCAATTTTCCTATTTCTAAGCTTAAACTTACCTTCACATACCGTTTTGTTTTGTGGCAAGTTGTCCCAGACAACGTCAGCATATTCTAAACTTGGTCTGATGAAGCTTTTATACATAATCTCTAGGTTTTTCTGTCCAGGATATATTTGAGACCTTTGAAAATGGATAATTTTTTTTGCGCCCAAATAATAAGATCTTCGATGTGGTCGTTCCAATTTCCTTTGTTGTTAAATGTCACACCAAGGTGTTTGTGACTTGAAGACAAATTGAGAGTTGCGTTTTCGAAAGAAATTGGGATTGACGATGGGTTGTAACGTAGGGAAGCTAGTGAAGAAACAGTTTTTGCAGCATTAAAGTCTACAAGCCAAGTTCTCACCCAGTTAGAAAGTATGCCCAAGTCATGGCAGTGCTGTAACTTCAGGTTTTTAACTGGTTGCCCAAAGGGCAAGTAACACTTAAGACTTACTTGCCCCCATCAGAGTCAAATTGCCCCCAACTTGACCAATTCGGGGAGCATATAAACGTAATAAAGAAAGGACACAAAATGTTTCATTTCCAATTTCAAATCAACTTTAATTAATTTTATTGCAGGAAAATAGACCTGCACTCACTGGCGTGATTTTATTACACCAACAATATTAACTCATTGTACTTTCTAGTACCTTTTACATATAGTGACATAGTTAGGAGAATGAATTGACTGATAATCTCGTGATCAATAATCTCATTGCAGCAATTCATCATTACATACTCGTACAATCATACCAATTTGAGTATATTTCAGGGAACAGCCATAAATAAATGGATATGTTTTGAAGTTCTCTTCGGACAATGCAGAATTTGATGACACACAATACTCTCGGCAGACCGTACAGATCAGAACTGTATCATTTCCCTGTCCCGATTTCTTGTTTTGCAAGAAGCCACAAATTTTATGCAGATCGTCAGCACTATAGATGTCATTGAGATCGTTCTCGACCAACCATGGATACTCCCGAGCCCAGAATTGAACAAAAAGTTCTTTGCCGTTTCTCCCTGTCGTAATCATGGTTATGTTCAGCCGCAGAATTCGGAGCTGTTACTCGTGGTTTTGGTATGAAGTTTGATAAAAACCGCTCCATGAATTCTCCATTTTGGAGAGAACTTCCTTTTCGTTGCTAGGCAAGACAGTCCTGCAGCATGATCAGCAGCGATTGGTTCACTGAAAATAATACGTCACTAATTTATGGTGCACTTCGGGAACCATTGTTGGAACACTTCCCCCAGGCTCGTTTCGAAGTGATTGGATGTTCCCGAATACTTATAGTCGTCAGTGTTTCACTGAATTATGTCCCTTGACAAAGTTCGACTTCCCACCACAACGAGACGATTTTGTTGGATTCTAATTAAATTTTCTATCTATTCATCGCAGGAAATTACTCTTGAGGTTTGCCTCTGACATTTTCAGGTTTGCACAACTTTAATGGCCACTTGCCCATTCGGGCAAGCTCCACACCAATGTTAAATGCCCCCCGCAATTTTAACTTGCCCCGGGCATGCGGGCAGGCGTGAAGTTAAAGCACTGCATGGTCGATGGAAGCAACCTGGTTGGTCAGTCTATCAGAAATTATGTACAAACATGTGTCATCAGCAAATAAGCGAATATTGTTTAAAATATTGTTGGGTAAATCGTTAATGAATAACAAAAAAAGCAATGTACATGTAGTCTATGGGCTTACATAATATTTTCCAGATTTGTCATTTTTTCGGGTAGATTCTTGGCACTCATGTCTAAACACATCTAGAAAGTTCGCTGATTAAGAAAAGAATGGGTGCCAGTTTTTGCATTAACATTTGGGACCTCCATTTTGAATTTCAAAATGGCCATCATCGAAAATCATTTTTTAAACATAATTGCCAATTATTCATTCAAATGTCATCCAATATTTGTTTCATTTTATCTAAACTCTTATAAAGGGGCCAACCATTCATTGGAAACAAAATAAGAACACTATAAATACTCTAAATTAGCAAAAATCCAAGATGGTCACCAGATTTCAGGATTTGTTTACGTAGCCCCATATAGACCCATATAGTCCCATACTAGGGGTATAGGACCAATGTTTGTCCCACTGGGAAACGTACTTCTAGACATTTGCGGTATGGTTGTTTTGATTTGTTTTGTCTCGTCAAGACAAACATGATAGGAAGTGTCCCGGCACGAAACGGTGAAATTTTTGAAAAAGTTTGAGGTCTGTCTATAGCCCCATATAGACCCATATACTGGGGTATAAGCCCAATGTATGTATAAATCCATACTGGGTGGACGTGTTGGAGTCTAGGTGAGTCCCTGGTGGTCCAATGGTGTCGTATGAGGTCTTATTTTGAAGCTCTCATGCAGGAGCACTTGACTACACTAATAATTCGTACGTTGTCAATAATCGGCGCATGCGCAGCCTGGCCGTAGTATAGAAAGCAGGCATTTTTGGGGGTGTGTGTGGGTGTGTTTGGGTTAGAGATGGGCTATTCACGGTTCGAATGGGTCGTGTGAGGTATCCATGTGAAGCCTATGTAATGGAGCATCTGGTGGCGGGGATGTGGGGTAGAAATATGGTCATTCTGCGCATGCGCAGTCTGGCCGTAGTATAGAAAGCAGGCATTTGGGGGGGTATGTGGGTGTGTGTTTGGGGTAGAGATGACCGCTATGGGTCCGAATGGGTCGTGGAAGGTGTCAAAGTGAAGCTTGTGTGGGTTAGAGTCAGAATGGCGTGTTTTCAAATGCAAGTCGCGTCAATCTGCGCATGTGCAGTTGGTTGTAGTAAGTAAAGTGGCCATTTTGGGGAAGTGAAGGAAGGTATTTGGTGTAGAGAGGGACCATCCTTGGTCCGAATGCATCGTGTGAGGTGTCATTTTGTAGCTCTTGGGGTGTAGACCCCAATTTGAGGGATGTTCACGTCATCTGTGACGTCATTGGTGACATCAGTACGAGTAGTAGCCAAAGTGGACATTTTGGGGCAGTGAAAGGAAGGTATTTGGTGTAGAGAGGGACCATCCTTGGTCCGAATGCGTCGTATGAGGTGTCATATTGTAGCAACGCCCGCCAACGCCAAGCTTAACGCTTCAACGCCCTGGTGAAATAGCTCAGAAATTCTGATTTTCTAGATATTCCATGTAATTGTCACTAATTCTTCGAAATGCAGTGACGCCCGTCAACGCTTGTAGTTATGCCTTAACGCTCTAACATAACGCCTTGACGCCATGATATAGACCGGAGAGAGAACAACAACAACAAAAACAAGGATGACACATGAGAGAACAACAACAACAAGAAGTTTTTTCATATAGTTTATTTTCCCCAATGTTACATCATACCCACGCTGGGGGAGCCGCGTTGGGTATGTTTACAACTCAAAAAGACTCTTGCCCAATCAGAGGCCACCATTTGCATCTATCATATTCGTTCCTGTCCGTTAGATGTAGTCTTGTCCAATCAGAAGTCGCCATTTCAGCAAGTTCCATCTTCGGCCATGTTCGCTCTGAACCGTTTATTCTAATCATCGTCGGACAGGCCTGGATATTCTTCGGGCAGCATGTCCTGAAACAGTTGTTTGCGCATTCTGATCGCATTTTCCAGGGCCACGGTGGGTGGTAGCCCCATAGCACACAGTTCATTTAGACCACAGATGGTCTATCTCTACCCCAAAAACCTTCCTCCGCATCCTCAAAATGCCTACTTTGTCTACTACTCCTACTGATGTCACCAATGACATCACAGATCATGTGGAGATCCCTCAAGCTGTGGTCTACATACCGAGGGCTTCACTTTGACACCTCACCCGACGCATTCGAACCAAGAATGGTCCCTCAATCGCTCAAGCACACCCTCACGCACCCCAAAACGTCAGCTTTCGCTACTACTCCTACTTTTGTATGTATGGTCCCTGTGTGATGTCATACCCAACAAATAGTGATATTATCTTGTAAATATTCGATGCAGCAATCAATGCTGAATAATATGTGGCCAACATTATAAAGATTGGATAATAATTATGAAAGATAAGACTATTCTTGTAACCCTACCCCCTATTGTCACAAAAATTAACACTATTGTACTTATTAACACAGGAGTAATTTCGAAGTGATTAAAAGGGTAGTGAGTCCCAGTTTATCGACTGTTAACAAATTGTTTCTTATTTGACATGTCCTAAAGCACATAAAAAACATAGTTTCGGTCTGTAGTGGGGGGGTGCAAGGTGAGCCCTAGTAGCTCACGGACTACAGTAAGAAGTTGCACATTCATACCAATATTTCTTGATAATAACGTCGAAAACAGGTTAATATCCATGCAAACGAGTTCAGATGAACAGTTGTCTCAACTGTAATGCATTTCAAACCCAAACTATTTGCGCACATTTCGATTACATGTTTAAAATAATGTTGAATAACAAAAAAATCATACAGATCGGCTAAAAAAAGGCGGCCATTTTGAAATTCAAAATGGAGGCCCTAAATGTTAATGCAAAAACTGGCACCCATTTTTTTCTTAATCAGTGATGTTTCTAGGTGTGCTTAAACATTGGTGCCAAGAATCTACCCAAAATTTTGCTTTTTTTACATAAGCCCACAGACTAATGGACCAAGAACAGAGCCCTGTGGTACTCGTGTAGTCTAAGTACGGTTGATTCCTTACCCTGCAAAACATCCCGCTGGCGACGATTTTTTAAGTAACATACAAACCATTTTAAAAGTCTGCCAGAGATGCCGTACTGCTGCAATTTGTGGAGTAATCCACCAGGTGATTGAACAGCATTTTTAGACTTAGAAGCACAAAAAAGAAACATCTTATTTCAACTGCGGCTAAATACTGTGGCATGGATATGTTATTTATTCCAAGAACTGAAAAGACAGCTGGTGAAATTTGTAGAATGTTAGCAGAATTTCCCCCTGCAAATGCCTGTACTTTTGCTGTCTGAATAATTAGAAGACATAGGTATAAAGCGAAAAGAAGTCACGATCTGAAAATTGTTAGGAACTTGAGGAGTCAAACCAAGGTATTAGAAGTTCAGTTCTAAAACAGTGTAGAAGTATTTTTCTAAACTCACATAATTATCGCATGAGAACACATACTAGGAAATGGTGTCAGTCCGTGTGACCGACCGAACGAATGAGAGCATATAGTATTCACTTTGTCCATCAATCCATATGGGAAAGCTTGTCCAGACAATATCTCAGTCATTGTTTGGTGGACAAATTCAAAACTTACATGGAAGATGCTTAGTACCATGCCGATGTGCAATGTCAGGTTTTTTTTTACGCGTTTCAATGATGTTTCTACAGAATTATGGCCTTCTATCTCGTCAGTCAAAATTGGAGGTGATTGAATTTGATGGGGAATTGAATTATTAGAGGGATTAATGAAGTACATTGAAGTACATTGAAGTACAAGTAGATGTGCACTGTTGGGTGTTTAATGAATTTCGATGATTTTCCACGGAGTTATGGTTCTTCATCCTGTCGGTCAATAGTTTGTTTTCTGTACTTCTTCTCAGTTACTATCACCACAAATGGTGATTGACCCAATCAGCCTCCACACAGGATGTCGATCGCGACAGTGAAACGACAGGTGCATCATTGACAAAAAGGTTTCTGTATTACAGACTTCGATATCTTGATAGAGGTTAGGCAGTGATTTGTTAGGGTAAGTTTTTGTTTTAAAAACATGAAAATTATTGTAAATTGTTCAAATTTTATCAAGTCTCTTTCTTCAGATTTAACAAATTTGAAATTAGGCAAACTGTTTGAAATATTAATATCCTGAAAATGAAGGAGTAGGTTTGAAAACAAAACACTGCATCCAGGCCCAAATAATTCTGATGCAGGCCCAAATAATTCTGATGCACTCTAAATTTGACACAGGCCTAAATATAGACTTATTTCACAGTGTCAGCCAATCGCAAATGTGGAGACAATTAGAATAGATGCTTGCAGTCTTAATATATGGTAGCCAAGCTGGGGAATGGGAAACTGGAACTCAAGTGAAGGAGAAAGCCATAATATTATTACCATGTATTAAGACTGCAAGCGTCTTTTCTAACTGACTGGTTTATTTATGTACATATAGTAGATGTTTTATTAGCGTGTGTTAGAGCTATTATGCCATCATGTCCCATGTGAGGTTCATTGGTGATTGTTTATGTTGAATACTTGTTTATCTTTGAATACATGCTGAATGCATAATGATCTGGGGAACAATGAGTAAAGCTGATGACGTCAAACTCGTGCAATATTGATGTAAAGTATTACAGACTTATGTTGTAGATTAGCGAGACATAAACACATTTTCTGTTCGCCTCATCAATTCCCAAGTCAGATGATTCTTGTATGGTTAGAGGATCTCGCTAAGTATTTTATGTAATACATGTTAGTTATTTGTAGGGTCAGTCAGGAGGACACACTAATTCTTATAATGGCTGCTTTGCAGAGTTGAAGCCAAGGGTCAGCTTCTTACATATATATTGCAGTTGTCAAGTATAGTGACCCCCCACCTGGACAACAACAATGCCATCTTGCTTTGATGGCATGAGGCGCTGTACCAAGACATGGCTGACTGCATGAGCTCTGGTTCGTTAATTGGAGTGGTTTGCTCTTTACCCACAAAATACTTTTAATCGATGATAACTGAACTATTTCCGAGCTGATGTTGCCAAAATTATTGTAAATGTAAGCTTATTGGTCCTCTTTTGGAATAGTAGGAATCCATATTTTCACTAGTTATCAATAGTTAAAAAACGTGTTCCGGGTTGAAGATATAGGGGAGAGATCATGCCCTGCCATCGGGGCAAGATAGCATTGTTCAAGGAGTCTGTTGTAAAATATGTCCAGTAAATTGAATTGATAGATAAAAGAAAGCGACAATTGAATGTTGTTGATTCGAAAGTTACCCCAAAATTCCTGTGAAACAAATGGCAAGAAATAACCTCACCATATGTACATTGTACTTAGAGAGGGGATAATAGTACAGTCCATTGTACTTAGAGAGGGGATAATGGTGTGGTCCATTGTACTTAGAAAGGGGATAATGGTGTGATCCATTGTACTTAGAAAGGGGATAATGGTGGGGTCCATTGTACTTAGAAAGGGGATAATGGTGTGGTCCATTGTACTTAGAGAGGGGATAATGGTGTGGTCCATTGTACTTAGAAAGGGGATAATGGTTTGGGGATTCTGGTTCATACCCCAGTCTGGACCATGAGGAGAGATTTCAGCTGGTCTATTGGCACTTGGTGAATGAAAGATGTCCACACTTGGATTCACATTCAAGGCAGCTGTATCAGATGTCAGAACAGACTGAAATCATATGGTCGATCTGTCTGTGATAAATACCCACATCTCCTACATGTGCTGCCCATATTGTACATCTCCATGCACCTTATCCAGGGTTAATGTCATCCTGCCTGTTCAAATAAACACCTGGTGCCCTAGGAGTTGACACATCAATATGTCAGCACTGAACAGGGCAACCTCAGTTAGACTGGTTGTAAATTCCCCAATAATTTACCTTCTAAATTAAATATACAATCTTGATTTCGCTGATTCAGTTTGTCAGCGCTGCATTGTAGCAGCCTAAGGCTGAATAAAATTAGTCTGTATCTTCATAGGTACAATTTTTTCCGTAGATGCCATTTTCATGAAAACGTACAAATAACAGTAAAGACAAATCTGAAATTAGGCATGGGAGTGACGTCACGAGAGTCGCCATGCCTCAGTCCGAATACCCGAATACATTGAAAATAAATCCGTGGAAATCAGTCCTAAATAAAATGCATCCATCCCTAATAACATAACAAAGGATAAGTTTGTACATTCAATATTACGTATGCAAAATATCAGAAGCCATATGATTGTAAAAGTGTCAACTTACTACCTGCATACATACCTGCCATCCTTCTTGGTCCCGTCACAGAAATAATGGACGGGCCACCACTAAGGGGAGATTACTCTGTTTCTTTAATTTTTTAGCGATTTTAATATGTGAATCTTAACTGAGTTGTCCTAGCTGTGTTAGTAATTTTGTTTTTTAAAAATCTGTGAAAAATCGGTGAACCAAAAGAAGGGACTCTATAGTGGTAAAAATAATAACCAGAAATAATAATTGAATTCTAAAACATCCCATTATGAGATAAATGACTGACTGGTAACTCACTCTTAGTAAACTCGTACCTTCCATAGTGGTGTGCGGACTTGTCACTGTAATACAACTATAGAGCTTGGTTTTCACGAAAGACAAAATCAGTAAGTTTCAGGATGTTTGTGGAATTTTATTTCCGCATTCAACTCACCAAAGCTTCAACAAATATTTTTTTACCAAAATACGGCTCGTCAATATACTGAGTCCAAATCCGTTGCTTGGGAAGCGTGCGTTTCATGAAAATGGCAGACGACGATATAGGCATACAGCCCAAATGGACAGAGACAGACGTCCACAATCTCGTGTCAAACCTCTCTGCTCCAGGTAATAATCGTCAACTTTATCTGACTGTGGTAGATAAGCCGATATCGCACAATTGGCGTTCTTTTCGAGTACCAAACAATGTCTCTCACCGAGGGTCTACACTGTCGCAATCAAATGTCGCCATGATAAGTTGGTATTAATTAATTCGGACATGTTTGCACTGTACGATATCTTGGTTCTTCGCGATATTTGGTGTATAAGAAGAAACAAATTTGATATTTAGTATACAAGTGGAACCATTTTTGGTTCTTCATGAAAGTAAATTTGATTGTACGTTGATAACCCCCTCTCTGGTGCCTCTATTTTACTGGAAAAAAATCACGGGTGATCTTCCCTTGACAGATGCCATTTGTATCCCACTTTTCAAATCTCATTGTTCATTGTGGTAAGTACAACTGCAGGTTACAGAATTTATAAGTGTTATCAGTCTCACTGTTTGATCTCACAAGGAAGCTAAAGGTATACTCAATCGTTCTGTCGTCTTATTTCAATGAAGTTCGCTTCAGAAATAATTTTAATACATTTTTTTCCATTCAGATTGCATTGTAAATAGAACTGACTGACAGAACACACATGTAAATATTGCACATTCGAGTTTCGTTTTTGAGAAGTTGTGGAGGACTACATTATATGCTATTCACCCTATTTATTTATGGACATGGTAAGTTCAGTTTACTACGTTATTTTCGTAATAATTCCTAATTTTAAAAAAGTGGGTTCCATGCCTACTGAAATTTAATTTGTGCATATATTTTTTATCATTTAGAAAGTATTGTGTAACAGTATTTTCGTTATTTTGGGATAACATTATCTTAGATACCATTGGCCGAGTGGTTTAGATCGCCGACATACAGTGCTGGCGATTAGGTGCCTGACTCTGGGGTCGCTGGTTCGAATCTCGCACGGGACTCGACCAAATTTTCAGCACTAGGATTTGTGCTATTCTAAGATAGTGTTATCCCAAAATAACGAAAATACTGTTAATTTGTTCAGTTTGGCTAAGTGCAACACAGACTTATATTTTACATAATAGTATCCAACATAAAGATTCTTTTTACCCCTCAGCCCATAGGGCTGTGGGGTCTTGTCGTTGCCATGTACGTACGTCCGTCCGTCCGTCCTAGCGTCCGTCCGTCAACATGTTCTTGTCCGCTGAATATCTACAGATCTATGAAGTCGGGCCTGACCAAACTTTGGTGAGAGCTTCCTGAATGTTGACTGATGAAATGATTAGATTTTCAGATGGCTATGATGATTTCATGATTTTTAATTAATATTTTATTAATTATTGATGGTTCAGCTTTTGCACTGTTATCTATGCCCATCAACATGTTCTTGTCCGCTGAATATCTGCAGATCTATCAAGTCGGGCCTGACCAAACTTTGGTGAGAGCTTCCTGAATGTTGACTGATGAAATGATTAGATTTTCAGATGGCTATGATGATTTCATGATTTTTAATTTTTTTTTTTAATTATGATTTATTGATGGCTTAGCTTTTGCACTGTTATCTATGCCCATCGGGAACCCTTGGTTGCATGTTTCATTGTGTCTTTTGAAGGTTCCCTGATACAAGAAAGCCTGGTCCATTCAAGATTATCATTGGATGGAACCCCCCCCAATTCTCATTTATCTGGGAGCTTACATGATGCTACACTTGTTCAACCTATGTACTACCCTCTGGAGGATTTCCCCACCCCTGGGACACTAAATGTTATTGGACTTTTTCCTATCCACAGCTTCTAAGCTTCATGTGATATGTATGAGATGCAGTGTACATTGTTTTTTCACTCACACATGGGGAATCACCTAAAATTTATTCCTTTATAGTAATAACTAACAGGTTGGTAACATTATTACCCTCTAATTAGAGGGGGAGTATATAGCGATCGCTTTGTCCGTCCATCAAAAAAAAATTTCCGCACAATATCTCGGTTAATATTTGATGGACAGGATTGAAACTTGCATCGAATGTGGCCAGTGCCTCGTAGTTGTGCAGCGTAGAGTTTTTTCCGAGTTCCGATATAATTTTCAAGAGTTATGGCCCTTTTTCTGAAATCTCTGTGAATGGGACTTGTCCGGGCTGGATCTTGGTTAATATTGTATGGACAAGTATGAAATTTGCATGATATGTGGTCAGTGCCCCTCAGTTGTGCAGCGTAAAGTTTCTCCCCGTTTCGCTTATATTTTCAAGAGTTATGGCCCTTTGTTCCTGAAATCTCCGTGAATTGGGACTTGTCCGGGCTGGATCTTGGTTAATATTGTATGGACAATTATGAAATTTGCAGGGTATGTGGTCAGTGCCCTGTAGTTGTGCAGCGTGAAGTTTCTCCGCGTTTCGCGTATATTTTCAAGAGTTATGGCCCTTTGTTCATCAAGTCTTTGTGAATTGGGACTTGTCCGGGCTGGATCTCGGTTAATATTGTATGGACAAGTATGGAATTTGCATGATATGTGGTCAATGCCCCATAGTTGTGCAGCGTGAAGTTTCTCTGCTTTTGGTTATATTTTCAAGAGTTATGGCCCTTTGTTCATCAAACCTAAGTGAATGGGATATATTTATTTGTCCAGGCTGGATCTCAGTCCATAACCGATTTGGACCGGGAAAATGGCTAAAAAATTGTTATTCTACATTCCAAAGCAGACCACATAGGTCCTGAAGTATGAAATTGCCCCAAAAAGAGTGAATTGGGTGCAAAATTAAAAGTTCACGATCGCTTCATAATTTCACCACAATATACTCCCAAGAAATGTAGGTCTCCTAACCAGGTCACATTTTTGGATTTGGCGAAAGCCCCAGCGACCATCTTGCATCAAAACATTGTATTATTACTTGTTGGTCGATACTTAGAATATGTATTATGCGAGGCATGCCGGAAAAAGTGACTGAAACAGACTTTTTATAATTATCCAAATTAGACCAATACAGAACAGAACAATGGCGGGGCAGTGTCAGATTAAAGCGGAAGGGGGGGGCATACAATTGAGCAATCTCTGATTGCTTCCTTGCTATGTTTTATTTCAGAAGTACAAGAGGAAATAACCCTGTTAGGTTTGAATTTCGCGTCGCCTTAAATGAAGGACAAGATTTTTCTTCAATTTTGCTACATCCATTTATCCAAAGCTTTTGCATAAACCATATTTTATTTCAGAAGTTTAATATGAAATAACTGGCAGGGGAGTCCTTGCAGTATCGAACCCCTGTTAGTTTGAATTTCGCGTCGCCTTAAATGAAGGACAACATTATTCTTCAATTTTGCTGTTAAATCATTCTATTCTACATCATATGATTTATCCTAAAACTTTTGCGTGTTACTGTACCTTGGATATTGTTTAACATGAGTGATTAGGAGAGCCCATTTTTAGCCTGACTCTGGGCAATTTTGAACCAGTTTGTATACCTGGAGCTTATGCCCCCCCTTCCATAATGATAATGGTGGGTTTGTGTCAATCATTGTGTTTCTATGCCATTAACTTATCACACTTGTGCAATGCATAAAAAATTGCCACTGATAAAGCTACACTTTCTTGCATGCTGTAATCCCAGCACAACTGTCACGTGAAAACAAAGTCCATATTATATACAGTACAGAAACCACACAAACTGTATCTGCAAGGCTGTATCTCAGGGATTTTTTGCAGGTTCCGATCCCAAACTCCCAGTTACTTTTCGTAATTCATTATTGAGGGTCCATTTTTTTTTAGTGAATTTCGGCGCAAAGAGCCTGTGATCAATCACAAAACAGAGTTTTATTAACCTGAAATTCAATACCCAGCTATGGAATCGGATCGGTTTTGAGGCTTCCAGAAGCTTTTTCTAGCAGTATTTTCTTCAGAAATTCTTTCAAATTGAACAACAATAACACTTTCGTTTTTCGTTTCATTTGAGTTTTGGGCGCCCATACATTTTCCGGAACTAAATTGGCTCTAGATGCAGCCCTGATCCTACTCGACTAATAAAAACAGGCTGAGGGGTCCACGCACCTTTTAGGTGCTTGCCTGCAATTCATGTTATTCCTACGAAGTAGGCTACAGATCGCAAATTGTCCGGTAATGAGTCAGTCAGTCAGGCAGTCAGTCAGTCCATCCAAATCCTTTCGTCGGCAAAATAAGGAGAACCGTTGACATTAGAACCTTGATTTTTGGCATGAACGTGCATTAGGGCATTGTTATCAGCAAGTTCTGATCTGAAATAATTCTGATTAAAATTAGATTGATAATTAACACTTCAGTATATTGTTATAGATATATGTGAACTGTAGCCTTTAACGTGTATCCTATTTCACATTGGCCACACCAGGCTTGAGCCTTCAAATTCAGGTCAAATTACCCACAGCTAAAAATACCCTGTCTCACTGTATGCCACATGGCCCTATTACTGAGGTTAATCTTAACTACTGCATATACCCTCAAACAATCAGCGCTGTTTCCATAACGAAGCTGAGGTGGTTTAACGTTTATCAATGAAGAAAATCACCGATCAACTGCCATAGAATATAATGTGAAACAAGAAAACCGGAATAGTACATTCATCAGATTGCCGATGCCCAAAATGTGTTGTCTCATATATCTAGATAACAACGCGATGTAGAGACGCTATTTATTCGTCTTTGTACCGGTTATGCTCAGGAGAATGACATAGAATCATTATTATCTTGTGCATAGAAGGTGTTGGTCTTGAGTTGAATTACCGTAAACTACATAAATGCTACCTTTCTACTATAGTACTATATATAAAAATTTGTTGCATTGTTGGGAAAATAATGTGATTCAAAAAGTTGTTTTGATCCTGTACAAGGGCACTGATAACCATTAAAGAGATGTAAATGTATTTTCACACGTAAAGCTTGAAATCTACTGAACCTATATTATTCAATCTGTTTCCTTTAATTAAAAAATTGTAAAATTAAATCGGCGATCGTTATTTATTTTGGAATGAAGGCGCATTAGGAGACTGTTACCAACAAGTTCTGAGCTGACCTACTTTTGATGAAAATTTCTGGTGATTTTGATGAAAATCACTGGCGATTCTGACTTGGGCGGTGCCCATCTTAATATAGGCAGGATTTCAACTGGGGGTGGGGATTTCCAAGAGTTCAGTTCGCGTTCGAGTCCTAATGCCTACTGTACTTCGTAGGTCCTGTGACGTTAGTCACAATGCCATGTTAAATACTGTGTTGTTTAAAAATTATTAACCTTCAAACTCCATTTGCAATGATAACGGTAAAGAAAATTTCATTTTCTCCCTTGAACTTTGGAGAACACAATCCGAAATGATCCTTAAAAACTGTTCTTTTTCTATTCATTTCATTCAAACATCGGTAACTTATATTCTGGCAGATGCACAGACACAGGCAGAGTAGACTTAAACTTGGATTCTTCTGGAATCTCTGAGTGAGTGAGTGAGTGAGTGAATAGGGTTTAACATCGCTTTCAACATTTTTTCGGCTATATCATGACGGGAAAGGGAAGGGAGGGGAGGGGCGGGGTACCTACTTGTAACAGAGCAGATCTCATGCTGCCATTTTATAGTGCTGTCCCACTGAAATATCATACCGTAGGCAGATATGACACCCCACTCAGTCACATTATACTGACACCGAGCGAACCAGTCCTTGTTCTATCCTCTTAATGCTGAGCGTAAGCGAGGAAGCAACAAGTTCCATTTTTTTTTAAGTCTTTGGTATGACTCGGCCTGAGATCGAACCCAGTACCTACCGCTTACGAGGCCGACGCTCTACCATTAGGCCACTGCTCTACCATTAGGCCATCACAGTGCGGCCCCTCATTAACTGCAATTTCGTTCTTTTCCAATAGGATATCATGTTATGAATGAGTGGTGTGATATGAAATCAGAAAGTACTATCTTCTCTCCCAGTCTTCATTAAAACTGTCAGCTGTAGAGTGTTGATAGCCTGGGGGGAGGGTATATATTACTTACTCAGTAATGAGATAGGAAGATATAGTGAGGGGTAGCTCAGTTTGTAAACAGTGGTTAACCTGCGGACTGACCCAGTCTGGATCTATATATAATGTACAAATGTTTATAACTAGTGATTACTGCCAGAAATAGTCCCTTTGAGGTGGTAACTGTATTTTTAGGAAACAGTTGAGTGAAATGTGAACTAGTTTATGGTTTTCCCAGATGTATCTGTTAGAGAGCTGTTTCTTTGATAGCTGAAAGCAAAACCAAGTGCGAAGAATATTGTGAATTGGGATGAAATTTTGCTTTTCTAACAACCTTTTATTAGCCCGATACCTGCCATCATATAACACTGCATTAACTTAATTGCCAACACAGAACCACTGGAAGCAGAGCTAGGAGGGGAAGTCCAGGTTGGAACATTGACACAGATACTTCAATCCCTAGTAGAGCTCCCAGTCTCAGTATAATATCATGGAACATTATATCTGACATCAGCACTACTGGTATATAAATCCTGTGCATATTTGAAACTACATCTGCTAGCCAATCAGGTGGCTAGCTGTCGAAACAACTCTAAATTGATGCCCCTTAATATAATTATACACAGGAGCACCTGGACCAATACAGTAAAACTGAAAAAAGAAACAGTATTGAAATTGAAGCTGCGAGCAGCAGCTGGCCAGGGACCAGGTCTTGGTCCTTCAACCATGGATCATGTACACAGGCCACAACCCAACTCCTCTTTATACTCTCTAAACCAGTCAGTGCCCCCTGGTGACAATGAGCAGAACTAATGATGTTATCTTTCCAATCCCGCTGAGATTATTTGATATATGCCAATTCGCAAGTCGGATTGGTTTAGCAGTTGAAGAGAAGATGAACTTTGAAGCTGTATAATCTCATCGTAGCCATAGCGGGAGCAGTGGTGTGCTTGTTGTAGCCATAGCAAGAGCTCTGGACTGTCTGATGTTGTCATAGCGTCCTTTGCAACAGCACATGGCTAGACTGCATATCAAAAAGCATATATAAGCTTATTTCATAACTTTCTCAGCGCAAATCTGTTTCTTGAGAATCTGACCATTTTGATTGGTCAGTGGCGGCCATATTTAATTTCTCAGCTAAATACCCTTCGGAACAAATAAAGACCCTGCTGAACGCAACATTAAACCTTAATTCTCTCTCTCTCTCTCCATAAAGACCTTGACTCATAGATTATGTAAGGCAAGTTTCGAATCAGTCAATTCGGCTGTTTCAGAGGAGAAGATCTTAGATGGTTTTGAATTAAACCCCAGATGGCTACTAAATCGTTCAGCCAATCACCGGTATTTGCTTTCAGTGCAACAGACCATGGCCTTTCCCATATATCGCAGCAGGCTAGACATCTGTATCTATCAGGGTTCAGAAGAATAAGGCCTTGAAAAAGTTTTTCACAAAATTCAAGATGGCGACCAATCCAGGTGACCTAGGTGCATAGTCGTGATCGCCATATCATATAGGACATATTTCTTCACTTTCCCCATCCAAATCCGTTACTTAAAAATCTGACCATTTTGATTGATGGTGGCCTTCTGGTTTCAAGGAGCAACACGTGGAAGACCCTGACCCATAGATTATGTACGCCAACTTTCAAGTCGATCAGTTCAGTGGTTCCTCTAGAGAAGAGCTTTGAATGTTTTGAGCTTTTTTTCAAGATGGCCACCATATAATCTGACCAATCAGGGTCCACTTGTAATATGGACTTCGTCAGATAGGTCTACTATCAACTCTCTAGCCTCTAGGTTCGAGTTTGTGGGCCAAGCTGTTCTGGGGATATCACCGAAACAAAAACCGGTGGATCAAAGAAGAAGAATAATAGTGAATCCGAACGATTTCAAGGGGAACCTTGTTCCTGGACCTGGTCCCCTAATAAGGCATCATGTCTAGACAGCAGGTTGAAAAGTGGTACATGTATCAAAATTACATAAACTATATCCCAAAGAGTAAATTTAGAACATTGACAGGTTTCAGGGTTTTATTTGCCTAGTTAATTTTGTGAAAACTGCCATTTTATAGGAAAATTGCAATGAACGTCTTGTTTTGCTTTGTGAGAGAGCCTTGCTTAATCTCAGCCCACTAGTTTACAGATGCATGAGATGGATTGCCTCTGAAAGTAATTTCTGTTTTGATAATATTTCAGGTATTGCCTTCCAGTCTCATTGGTATTAAGATTGCCTGTGGTGCAAATATTTTTTTTTTTTTTTTTTTTTTTTTTTTCGTTTTTTTTTTTTTTCTCGTTTAAGCCCTGGAACAAGCCACTGGGCATTTATTCATTAATTCTTCTGGCTATG
Organism: Hanleya hanleyi; assembly: GCA_036873755.1. NCBI lineage: Eukaryota > Metazoa > Mollusca > Polyplacophora > Lepidopleurida > Hanleyidae > Hanleya > Hanleya hanleyi. The sequence goes on from JAVTVY010045346.1 coordinate 17,492, forward strand.
GTTTTACAATGTACCCTTACAATGCCCACGTAGCCTGGGTGTTAGGGTAGAAAATTATATATAAAGATCAAATGTAACGTCTAACACCAATATATTTCTTATTTCAATATATCTGCACTAAACGAAATATATTATACATATATAACCCCCCCCCCCCTCAAGGACAAGCTACTCACTAGAAGTATTCAGATTCATCAATTTACAAAATCGTGTGAGGCACTTTAAGTAAATATCATTGAATACAGCCCTGCTATCTTATTGGTTGCATATACTTTCTTTAATATGTGTACATTCCACTTTAATTCATCAATAAAAACTTTGAAATACGGACCCTTCTCTGTTACATGACATCTGTAGATGAAAAACTTTGCATGCATAATGAAGTGGTTAACCAATGACTGAAATCGCTCTTTTTTATAATATCCATATAAAATTTCGTTGTCAGCTATGTCAATATTTGTGTGACTATACAAAAAATTCGTAGCATCAGTCCAAAACATAGCATTCTGTGGACATTCAATGAAATAATGATTGATAGTATCTTCTAAACCGCATGTGTTGCACGCTGGATATTCTTTTACCTTGAGTCGCCTACAAAGGTACTGGTTGCAAGGAATTATTTTTTGTAAAACTTTATATTGTAGTTGTTTAACTTTATTCTCTACAGGTAGGGTGTGCGGAAGAGACCAGATTTTCTCATGAGACACGTCATCCTGAGCTTTGGACCATTTACCATAATCAAAATTCACCTTATCTTTACCCTTTAACATGTTATAGAAATACTTGCAAGTCAAACGTGTGTCGGCCAACTCCATCCAACCCACCGATGGATTGTCGTGTAAAGGTTTATCGGCAATGTTTTTGTTAAATAGATTGGATCCAACAAAACTATTAACAGCAGAGATGATACTATAGTAGTCCTTTGTTTGGGAGATGAAAATGTACTTTTCCTGTAATTCTGGCAATGATAGCAACTTCCCATTTTCATCGTAAAGATCTTTTACAAAATTAATACCAGCTTGATGCCATACGATGTTGTACATTGATTTGCTGCCAAATAAAATATTTCTGTTATTCCATATAAGTTCATTGTACGGGTCTGTATCTTCACCTGCGTCTTTTATCTTTGACCAATTGGCAAGAATTTCCATATAAAAGTCTGGTAACCTATCACTTAATTTTGAGATATCATAGTTACAATTCAGTAAATATGTTAGGCCACCTAATTTTCTAAATATTTCGTTTATGGTTAATTTCCAACACGAAGGCCTATCAGCAAAATATCTATGTAACCACACCAATTTCATTGCCTTGTTGTGCGTGTCGAAGTCTCTGGCTTTTATTCCACCGTTTTCAACACTGCAGCACAGAAGACTTCTCTTAACTTTTTCTTGACGATAGTTCCAAATGAATTGGAATATCTCTGTATTAACATTAGAAATGAACTGTTTAGGGATTGGTAACACCGACGCTAGGTGTGTAAGCCTTGACAAACCTTCACCTTTTGCCAGAAGTGATCTTCCATATAAAGTAATATCTCTGGACGACCAGATCTGAAAGCGTTTACGGACTTTCCCCAACGTGCTATCTAAATTTTCTTTTAGTGCTGAATTTTTATCATGGCTAACTAAAATACCCAGTATTTTCAAATCATTAGTGACTGTAAGCTGTGGTACATTTATGTGTTTGAACTTCTTTTTGGAGAAAGGAAATAATTTACTTTTGCATGTGGTGCAAATATGCATGATGACATCATTTTGAAAGAGTTGTCCCCCTTTAACATCATCGATTTTCCAACAATGTACCGACAGCTGCAAATAAATGAGGGTAAGGCCATAAAAAGTTAATTAATTGTTTCTCAAGTGGCGCCGCATCCTCGATTTCTCTCCCGCTGGGCACTTTTTTTTCACTTTTTGAAACAAAACAAAAAAATCCACCGCATCCCTGGCATACTGTCCGCTCCCATTCTTTTTATTGCATGTGTAAATGTGCTTGTAAACTGTGTTTATTCGTTGTAATGTCTATTCGTTTCCCAAAAATGGTGTTTTAGCTATGTTTGTGAAAAAGAAAAATGCTTTAATACGTACAGAGATGTCATCGCCATGATCGTATCGATCACAAAATAGTTTACAACCGGCAGTTGCGCGAACTCGTTCCAGTTTCAAACCAAACTGCGCATATACAAAAATCAGACCTGAATATAAGCGGAAGCGGATTGCCGTATGTTTTTATTATGTAAATTTCGCGTCTCCGTTATCGTAATTTTATAAATAGCGAATAGTATATTTATCATAACATTATTTATTAAAATCTTCGTCATAAATTGTGCACATTTCAACACGAAAGGCTGTAAATTAAAGAAATATTTTCATCCTAGTCTCCGGTTCCAGCGTCGGTTATGCTTTTCATTATGCTCTTTGTCTAGTTTAAACAATTCATCGGAAATGGGTCCAATGAAATGAAATTTGTGATTGTATTTTTACCGCATTTTTTATCCGTTTTCACAATGCTGGTTTCAGCATACATTGTTGAATGTCGAGAACGTGGGGCGGTTAACATGCTGAAGGACTGGACAATTATGCAGGTTGGCCCAAGT
>JAVTVY010045347.1:0-21399 GCA_036873755.1 Hanleya hanleyi
AGTCTTCTTGAGTTGTAAACATACCCAACGCGGCTCCCCCAGCGTGGGCATGATGTAACATTGGGGAGAATAAACTATATGAAAAAAACTTCATGTTGTTGTTGTTCTCTCATGTGTCATCCTTGTTGTTGTTGTCTCTCTCCGGTCTATATCATGGCGTCAAGGCGTTATGTTAGAGTGTTAAGGCGTAAAGATAGGGAGTTAAGTCGTTGAGACAGGCGTTAAGGCGTAACGACAGGTGTTGACGGATGACAGCCATTCGAGAGCTTCACACTGATACCCCACACGGTCCATTTGACCAGGGATGGTCCATCACTCAACAAACCTCCACGAATCCACAAAATGCCTGCTTTCTATACTACGGCCAGACTGTGCATGCGCAAAATGATGAAAACGGACGATACATTAGTCCAGTCGGATCCCACTCGCTCGCTCGCTCACTCACTCACTCACTCACTCACTCACTCACTCACTCACTCACTCACTCCCACTCAGTCACCGTCGTTAGTGCGTTCATGCGTTAAGACGGGCGTTGGGGACGCCTCACTCACTCATTCACTCACTCACTCACTCACTCACTCACTCACACTCATTCACTCACTCACTCACTCACTCGCACACTCACACACTCACACACTCACTCACCTACTCACTCACTCACTCACTCACTCACTCACTCACTCACACACACGCGCGCATACACTCATTGCGCATTGTGCCGCAAGGTCAATAGGGCTCGAAATGCGCTTTTATACTTCTAATCCTTCCTTCTCTGCCCCAAAATGCCCACTTTCGCTACTACCCGTCCTGATGACGTCACCAATGACGTCACAGATGACGTGAACATCCCTCAAATCGGGATGTGCAGCCCGAGAGCTACAACATGACACCTACCACGACGCATTCGAACCAAGGATGGTCCCTCTCTACCCCAAATACCTTCCTTCACTGCCCCAAAATGTCCACTTTCGCTACTACTCGTACTGATGACGTCACCGATGACGTCACAGGTGACGTGGGCAGCCCTCAAATCGGGGCCTACACCCCGAGGGCTACAAAAGCACACCGCGCACGACGCATTCGGACCAAGGATGGTCCATCTCGACACCAAATACCTTCCTGCACTGCCCCGAAATGCCCACTTTACTTACTACAACCAACTGCGCATGCGCAGATTGACGCGACTTGCAATTAAAACACGCCATTCTGACTCTACCCCACACAAGCTTCACTTTGACACCTTCCACGACCCATTCGGACCCATAGCGGTCCATCTCTACCTCAAATACACACCCACATACCCCCCAAAATGCCTGCTTTCTATACTACGGGCAGACTGCGCATGCGCAGAATATTGAAAACGGACGAACCATTAGTCCAGTCGGATGCTCCTCCACGAGAGCTTCAAAATAAGAACACACACGACACCATAGGATCATTAGGGGCTCACCTAGACCCCAAAACGTCCACCCAGTATGTGTCTATACCCCATAGTCAGTATGGGGCTATATGAGCCTACCCAGGCCTCGGTGAACTTTTTCCAAAAATTTCACCGTTTCGCTTCAAAAGTCTTCCCATCGTGTTCTAAATGACGAGACGTGAAAAACAAATCCAAACAACCCATATCACAATGAACGTGTGTGAATTTCCCAGGTTGGACCTATACCCCCATATAGCCAGTATGGAGCTATATGGGCTATATGGTATTTTTCCAAGAAATTCACCGTTTCGCTCGGGGACCCTTCCCATCGTGTTCTACATGACGAGACGAGAAAAACAAAACCAAACAACCCATATGACAATGAACGTGTGGGAATTTCCCAGGTTGGACCTATACCCCCATATAGCCAGTATGGAGCTATATGGGTCTATACAGGCCTACCCGGTACTTTTCCAAAAATTTCACCGTTTCGGTCGGGGACCCTTCCCATCATGTTCTACATGACGAGACGAGAAAAACAAATCCAAACAGCCCATATCACAATGAACGTGTGTGAATTTCCCAGGTTGGACCTATACCCCCCATAACCAGCCTATGGAGCTATTTTCAGACCTCGGTGACTTTTTCCAAAAGTTTCACCGTTGCGCTCCGAGACCCTTCTCATCGTGTTCTACATGACGAGACGTGAAAAACAAATCCAAGCAACCCATATCACAATGAACGTGTGTGAATTTCCCAGGTTGGACCTATACCCCCCATAGCCAGCCTATGGGACTATATACAGACCTCGGTGACTTTTCCCAAAAAATTCGCTCCGGGACCCCTCCCATTGTGTTTTTCTCGGCGAGACGAGAAAAACGAGACCCTACAACCCATAGTAACTCCCACAAAAAAATTTGACCACCCCTCCCCCATGTAGCCAGTATGGGACTACATGAGCCTATATACAGACATACCCGGTACTTTTCCAAAAATTTCACCGCTTCGCTCTGGGACCCTTCCCATTGTGATTTTCTTGGCGAGACGAGAAAAACGAGACCTCACAACCCATAGTAACACCCACAAAAAAATGACCACCCCTCCCCCCCATACAGGCATTTCCCCGTATATTGTATATTGTACGAGTCCGTGTTCCGCTTTTTTTCTGGAGAAATTTTTACATGCACCCACCCATGACTGGATGGCCCTCGAGGAGAGCTTCACGTTGACACCTCATTGGACCCAATCGGTCCATTAGGGACCCACCTCGGTCCAAACACGTCTATTCCCATACTGTTTTCAGGCATTCCCCATATACATTAACATTGGTTGACATGAGACTATTTTCTGTGGCCGCGGAAGCAGACCGCATGACCACCAGACCGCGGAGGAATTCGAGGTGAAAGAGGGGGCGCCACCTGTTGGAACTATAGCGGCCTTGACCTCCACGCGGCCTCAGAGGTCAAAGGCCGTAAATGGCCGCTTCCTATACTATAACCTGGAATCAAGGGCACCAAGAGTTATCTCCCTGGAAAAGGGGCCTTTAAAAGGGTTTTCTATACTACTCACATTCATGCCAAAAATCAAGGTTCTAATGTCAACGGTTCTCCTTATTTTGCCGACGAAAGGATTCGGATGGACTCACTGACTACCGGACAATTTGCAGATGGTAGCCTACTTCGGAGGAATAGTCAGTAGTATAGTAAGTGGATTTAGTCAGGTTTTTCCGGGGGAGATAACTCATGCATCCACCAGGGGGCGCTGTTTCCAGGTTAAAGTATAGGAAGCGCTCATGCACGCCTTTGACCTCTGTGGCGGCAGGTGGCGGTCACGTGGAGGTCAAAAGTAGTTCCGGCAACCTTTAACCTTTGTATTCCTCCGCGGTCTGGTGGTGATGCCGTCACTTCCGCGGACAGAAAGTAGTCCCATGTCAACCAAGTGACTTCCAATGTTAATGTATACGGGGAATGCCTAAAAAGAGTGTGGGAATAGACGTTTTGTGACCGGGGTGGGTCCCTAGTGGACCGAATGGGTCGAGTGAGGTATCAAAGTGAAGCTCTCCTCGAGGGCCATTCAGTCATGGGTGGGTGCATGTAAAATTAGGATTTTTCCCGAAAATATAAAAAGCGGAACACGGACTTTACCCCTAAAATAGGGGAAAACACCTATCAACGCTAGCCAAAAGGGCTAATATCGGTCCCCGGGCTTATCGGGACCTGCCTATCAAGCCAATGGGGTGGGTGCGTGTAAAATTAGGATTTTTTTCCGAAAATATAAAAAGCGGAACACGGACTTTACCCCTAAAATAGGGGAAAACCCCTATCAACCCTAGCCAAAAGGGCTAATATCGGTCCCCGGGCTTATTGGCACCTACCTATCAAGTCAATGGGGTGGGTGCGTGTAAAATTAGGATTTCCCCCCAAAAATATAAAAAGCGGAACACGGACTTTACCCATAAAATAGGGGAAAACCCCTGTCATCTCTAGCCAAAAGGGCTGATATCGGTCCCCGGGCTTATCGGGGCCTGCCTATCAAGTCAATGGGGTGGGTGCATGTAAAATTAGGATTTTTTTCCGAAAATATAAAAAGCGGAACACGGACTTTACCCCTACAATATGGGTCTGTATTATACAATATAAGGGAAAATGCCTGTATGGGGTATGGGGATGGTCAATTTTTTTCGTGGGCTTTACTATGGCTTGTGGGGTCTCGTTTTTCTCGTCTCGCCAAGAAAATGACAATGGGAAGGGTCCCGGAGCGAATCGGTGAAATTTTTGGGAAAAGTCACCGAGGTCTGTATATAGGCTCATACTGGCTATATGGGGGGGAGGGGTGGTCAATTTTTTTTTGTGGGTTTACTATGGGTTGTGGGGTCTCGTTTTTCTCGTCTCGCCGAGAAAAACACAATGGGAGGGGTCCCGGAGCGAAACGGTGAAATTTTTGGAAAAAGTCACCGAGGTCTGTATATAGGCCTATAGGCTGGCTATGGGGGGTATAGGTCCAACCTGGAAAATTCACACACGTTCATTGTGATATGGGTTGTTTGGTCTTGTTTTTCACGTCTCGTCATTTAGAACACGATGGGAAGGGTCCCGGAGCGAAACGGTGAAATTTTTGGAAAAGTGCCATATAGCCCATATAGCTCCATACTGGCTATGGGAGGGATAGGTCCATCCTGGGAAATTCACACACGTTCATTGTGATATGGGTTGTTTGGTCTTGTTTTTCACGTCTCGTCATTTAGAACACGGTGGGAAGGGTCCGGGAGCGAAACGGTGAAATTTTTGGAAAAGTACCATATAGCCCATATAGCTCCATACTGGCTATATGGGGGTATAGGTTCAACCTGGGAAATTCACACACGTTCATTGTCATATGGGTTGTCTGGATTTGTTTTTCACGTCTCGTCATTTAGAACACGATGGGAAGGGTTTCGAAGCGAAACGGTGAAATTTTTGGAAAAAGTTCACCGAGGCCTGGGTAAGCCCATAGGCCTATACTGCATGGCTATGGGGTATAGGCCCATACGGGGTGGACGTTTTGGGGTCTAGGTGAGCCCCTAATAATCCTATGGTGTCGTATGAGGTATTATTTTGAAGCTCTCGTGGAGGAGCATCTGGACTAATAGTTCGTCCGTTTTCAATATTCTGCGCATGCGCAGTCTGGCCCGTAGTATAGAAAGTAGGCATTTTGGGGGTATGTGGGTGTGTGTTTGGGGTAGAGATGGACCGCTATGGGTCCGAATGGGTCGTGGAAGGTGTCAAAGTGAAGCTTGTGTGGGGTAGAGTCAGAATGGCGTGTTTTTAAAATGCAAGTCGCGTCAATCTGCGCATGCGCAGTTGGTTGTAGTAAGTCAAGTGGCCATTTTAGGGCAGTGCAAGAAGGTATTTGGTGTCGAGATGGACCATCCTTGGTCCGATTGTGTCGTGGGAGGTGTTATCTTCCGGTTTCACTAAAACTACCTCCGAACACAGAAGAGTTCCAATGTTCCCCTTAGCATATCGGTCCCCGGGCTTATCGGGGCCAATCGTAGTTACGCCTAAACGCTCTAACATAACGCCTTGACGCCATGATATAGACCGGAGAGAGAACAACAACAACAACAAGGATGACACTTGAGAGAACAACAACAACAACATGTTTTTTTTCATATAGTTTATTTTCCCCAATGTTACATCATACCCACGCTGGGGGAGCCGCGTTGGGTATGTTTACAACTCAAAAAGACTCTTGCCCAATCAGAGGCCACCATTTGCATCTGTCCTATTCGTTCCCGTCCGTTAGATTCTTGTCCAATCAGAAGTCTCCATTTCAGAAACTTCCATCTTTGCTCGGTGTGACCTAAGCGTCGTCGGGCAGGCCTGGATATTCTTCGGGCAGCATGTCCTGAAACAGTTGTTTGCGCATTCTGATCGCATTTTCCAGGGCCTCGATGGGTGGTAGCCCCATAGCCTCTTCCAAGTGACGCTTGGTCTTCATGATGGACCTGTGCGTGGGGTCGCCTTTCATTTCAAGTGGTAGTAAGGTATACTGTTCATAGATCGCCATGGCTGTTTTCCTGATGCGGGGGCGCATTTGGGTGTACGTCTGTTGTAAATTATCCTCTGCGGCGTCCGCGATCGCTGCAGCGTAAGTATTGATAGCTGCTGTCACAATACGATCCCAAGCTCTCCGTATCACTAGATAGACTCTCAGCAATCTCTGTTTCGGTATCAGTCGATACACTCTCAGCAGTCTGTGTATCAGCATCCGCCTCAACGGACTCCTCAGAGTCTTCAATCTGATGTATATTTTTCTGGTGTCGCATCATATCGTAACGTCTGGTGAACGTGCGTTCGCACTCAGAGCAAGCATAAGCCATGCTGACGGTTGAACGTCGACTGTGCGTGTTTTTGGAAATACGCTTGCTTTCATAGACAGTAACGCCCATCAACGCTTAGCTTAACGCTTCAACGCCCTGGTGAATTAGCTCAGAAGCTCTGATTTCCATGGAATTGACACCAATTCATCGAAATGCAGTGACGCCCGTCAACGCCCGTCGTGACGCCTTAACGTCCGTCTCAACGCCTTAACACACTTTCTTAACGCTTTAACGTCGTTTAATGATGCGTTCGAACAAATGTTTCTTTTGTGCTATTGCTCTGACATACGCCGCTTTCCAGTTCATGGCCGAGGTTTTCAACATCGACGCTGTTCTTTCAATTTCCATATGGACTGGGTCCTTATCCAACAATTTGATATGGGTCACGAGGTCGACATACCGCTGACGTAAAGCCCGTCGTAGTCTGGGTGCCAATCTGTTATGGGCTAAAATTGCGGCTTCCTCTTTCGAATACCCTTTGCGTTGAAACTTGTTTTCTGTGACCCTCAACGTCTTGCCCATCTCGGCGTTCATATTTTCTTTGAACAAATCCTTCCATAGCCTCGAATTCACATTATGTTCATTCCCTTGTACGGGTTTGAGTTGGTCCTTCACGCTTGGGTGATATTCCGGGACTGATGATATGAAGGGACCCTGCTGTATGGGGGTGGGTTGCTGCCGCTGCTCTGCCAGCTGTGGACTCGGTGGATGGTGTCGGGGTATATGACGTTGCGGTGATCCCTCGTTGGGTAGCAGGTGGGTCATCAGCCGGCGATCTTCGGGGGTATGGGCTTTTAAATCTACGAATAGGTAGCCGTACGGACGACTTGTTGCCCCTTGAAACGCCTGCATGAAATGGTCGATGTTCTGAGGATAAATTCGACTACCAAACACACCGATTTGTGCTCTGTCAATGGGATTGGAGAACAACACAAAGTATTGGCAGTTCAAGGCAATATCTCTGGACGCCTTCCCTTGATGAAAGAGATTCTGGGTCAAATAGATGACGGACAGATTCCTATGATGGGATCCTTTAGTAAACAAGTCGGCAACGTGTGAATTGTCCTTGGCCGCACTCATCAGATCATTTAGCACTACCACGTTGGTTTACTCGGGGTCAAAGTAATACGGTTCGTCTATGTCGTGAGGAATCCCTGGGACGAAACTCACATTCTGTAATCGCGTAGTTTCGTAGGCGGGCTGCCATTGGCTATAACACCAAACAACACGTGTCGGAGCTGGGGTTGCCACACCTTCCTGTAAGAACTTCATCACCCAGGACGTCTTTCCACATGCCGTAGGGCCGCTCACCGTCATCGTATAGGGATGCTCTACTGCACTTGTTGGACCTATAGCGGGACTCGGCGGTGTCTCTTGGTTGTGTTTGCGTTGAATGTGCCTGAGCATACTATCGCGACGAGAGAAGGTTCTCTGACAGAACGTACACGTACACGACATGTTGATCTGTCTACCAATACATAAGGACTGATGAGGGACACATGTTCATTCTTATATGTACAGACACCACCACCAACACCACCACCACACACTACCACCACACACACACACCACCACCACCACATTCCACCACCACCACCACCACCGGGCGTTGACGGGCGTCAACGCCCGGTGGTGATGGTGGGAGCTCCCGTGTGGCAGAGCTCTTGGATCGGAGCTCTTGGAGCTCAAAGCCTGTGGAGCTCAGAGCTCGAAAGTGACATTTGCATATGACCTCTGTGAGGTCACTTCCGTTTCCGTTCACGTGATCGGAACTTACCTTTGACCCCTGCGCGCGCTAACAATACCGGATAAAAATTGGGCGCAGGGGTCAAAGGTCAGTTCCGGTCACGTGAACGGAAGCGGAAGTGACCTCACAGAGGTCATATGGAAATGTCACTTCCGAGCTCTGAGCTCCACAGGCTTTGAGCTCCAAGAGCTCCGATCCAAGAACTCTGCCACACGGGAGCTCTCACCACCACCACCGGGCGTTGACGCCCGTCAACGCCCGTCAACGCCCGGTGGTGGCGGTGGTGGTGGTGGTAGTGTGTGGTGGTGGTGTTGGTGGTGGTGTCTGTACATATAAGAATGAACATGTGTCCCTCATCAGTCCCTATGTATTGGTCGACAGATCAACATGTCGTGTACGTGTACGTTCTGTCAGAGAACCTTCTCTCGTCGCGATAGTATGCTCAGGCACATTCAAGGCAAACACAACCAAGAGACACCGCCGAGTCCCGCTATAGGTCCAACAAGTGCAGTAGAGCATCCCTATACGATGACGGTGAGCGGCCCTACGGCATGTGGAAAGACGTCCTGGGTGATGAAGTTCTTACAGGAAGGTGTGGCAACCCCAGCTCCGACACGTGTTGTTTGGTGTTATAGCCAATGGCAGCCCGCCTACGAAACTACGCGATTACAGAATGTGAGTTTCGTCCCAGGGATTCCTCACGACATAGACGAACCGTATTACTTTGACCCCGAGTAAACCAACGTGGTAGTGCTAAATGATCTGATGAGTGCGGCCAAGGACAATTCACACGTTGCCGACTTGTTTACTAAAGGATCCCATCATAGGAATCTGTCCGTCATCTATTTGACCCAGAATCTCTTTCATCAAGGGAAGGCGTCCAGAGATATTGCCTTGAACTGCCAATACTTTGTGTTGTTCTCCAATTCCATTGACAGAGCACAAATCCGTGTGTTTGGTAGTCGAATTTATCCTCAGAACATCGACCATTTCATGCAGGCGTTTCAAGGGGCAACAAGTCGTCCGTACGGCTACCTATTCGTAGATTTAAAAGCCCATACCCCCGAAGATCGCCGGCTGATGACCCACCTGCTACCCGGCGAGGGATCACCGCAACGTCATATACCCCGACACCATCCACCGGGTCCACAGCTGGCAGAGCAGCGGCAGCAACCCATCCCCATACAGCAGGGTCCCTTCATACCATCAGTCCCGGAATATCACCCAACCGTGAAGGACCAACTCAAACCCGTACAAGGGAATGAACATAATGTGAACTCGAGGCTATGCAAGGATTTGTTCAAAGAAAGTATGAACGCCGAGATGGGCAAGACGTTGAGGGTCACAGAAAACAAGTTTCAACGCAAAGGGTATTCGAAAGAGGAAGCCGCAAATTTAGCCCATAACAGATTGGCACCCAGACTACGACGGGCTTTACGTCAGCGGTATGTCGACCTCGTGACCCATATCAAATTGTTGGATAAGGACCCAGTCCATATGGAAATTGAAAGAACAGCGTCGATATTGAAAACCTCGGCCATGAACTGGAAAGCGGCGTATGTCAGAGCAATAGCACAAAAGAAACATTTGTTCGAACGCATCATTAAACGACGTTAAAGCGTTAAGAAAGTGTGTTAAGGCGTTGAGATGGGCGTTAAGGCGTAACGACGGGCGTTGACGGGCGTCACTACATTTCGATGAATTGGTGTCAATTCCATGGAAATCAGAGCTTCTGAGCTAATTCACCAGGGCGTTGAAGCGTTAAGCTAAGCGTTGATGGGCGTTACTGTCTATAAAAGCAAGCGTATTTCCAAAAACACGCACAGTCGATGTTCAACCGTCAACATGGCTTATACTTGCTCTGAGTGCGAACGCACGTTCACCAGACATTACGATATGATGCGACACCAGAAAAATATACATGGGATTGAAGACTCTGAGGAGTCCGTTGAGGCGGATGCTGATACAGAGACTGATGAGAGTGTATCGACCGATACCGAAACAGAGATTGCTGAGAGTCTATCTAGTGATACGGAGAGCTTGACCTCGGATAGTGAGCCTACGTCCGTGGAAAGTGAGGCAGAACCTACCTTCTGGGATCGTATTGTGACAGCAGCTATCAATACTTACGCTGCAGCGATCGAGGACGCCGGAGAGGATAATTTACAACAGACGTACACCCAAATGCGCCCCCGCATCAGGAAAACAGCCATGGCGATCTAAGAACAGTATACCTTACTACCGCTTGAAATGAAAGGGGACCCCACGCACAGGTCCATCATGAAGACCAAGCGTCACTTGGAAGAGGATATGGGTTTACCACCCATCGAGGCCCTGGAAAATGCGATCAGAATGCGCAAACAACTGTTTCAGGACATGCTGCCCGAAGAATATCCAGGCCTGCCCGACGACGCTTAGGTCACACCGAGCAAAGATGGAACTTTCTGAAATGGCGACTTCTGATTGGACAAGAATATAACGGACAGGAACGAATAGGACAGATGCAAATGGTGGCCTCTGATTGGGCAAGAGTCTTTTTGAGTTGTAAACATACCCAACGCGGCTCTCCCAGCGTGGGTATGATGTAACATTGGGGAAAATAAACTATATGAAAAAAAACTTGTTGTTGTTGTTCTCTCAAGTGTCATCCTTGTTGTTGTTGTTGTTCTCTCCGGTCTATATCATGGCGTCAAGGCGTTATGTTAGAGCGTTAAGGCGTAACTACGATTGGCCCCGATAAGCCCGGGGACCGATATGCTAAGGGGGACATTGGAACTCTTCTGTGTTCGGAGGTAGTTTTAGTGAAACCGGAAGATAACACTTCCCACGACACAATCGGACCAAGGATGGTCCATCTCGACACCAAATACCTTCTTGCACTGCCCCAAAATGGCCACTTGACTTACTACAACCAACTGCGCATGCGCAGATTGACGCGATTTGCATTTTAAAAACACGCCATTCTGACTCTACCCCACACAAGCTTCACTTTGACACCTTCCACGACCCATTCGGACCCATAGCGGTCCATCTCTACCCCAAACACACACCCACATACCCCAAAAATGCCTACTTTCTATACTACGGGCCAGACTGCGCATGCACAGAATATTGAAAACGGACGAACTATTAGTCCAGTCGGATGCTCCTCCACGAGAGCTGAAAAATAAGACCTCATACGACACCATAGGATCATTAGGGGCTCACCTAGACCCCAAAACGTCCACCCCGTATGGGCCTATACCCCATAGCCATGCAGTATAGGCCTATGGGCTTACCCAGGCCTCGGTGAACTTTTTCCCAAAATTTCACCGTTTCGCTTCGAAACCCTTCCCATCGTGTTCTAAATGACGAGACGTGAAAAACAAATCCAGACAACCCATATGACAATGAACGTGTGTGAATTTCCCAGGTTGAACCTATACCCCCATATAGCCAGTATGGAGCTATATGGTACTTTTCCAAAAATTTCACCGTTTCGCTCCCGGACCCTTCCCATCGTGTTCTAAATGACGAGACGTGAAAAGCAAGACCAAACAACCCATATCACAATGAACGTGTGTGAATTTTCCAGGTTGGACCTATACCCCCCCATAGCCAGCCTATAGGCCTATATACAGACCTCGGTGACTTTTCCCAACAATTTCACCGCTTCGCTCCGGGACCCCTCCCATTGTGTTTTTCTCGGCGAGACGAGAAAAACGAGACCCCACAACCCATAGTAAAGCCCACAAAAAAAATTGACCACCCCTCCCCCCATATAGCCAGTATGAGCCTATATACAGACCTCGGTGACTTTTCCCAAAAATTTCACCGATTCGCTCCGGGTCCCTTCCCATTGTCATTTTCTTGGCGAGACGAGAAAAACGAGACCCCACAAGCCATAGTAAAGCCCACGAAAAAAATTGACCATCCCCATACCCCATACAGGCATTTTCCCTTATATTGTATAATACAGGCCCATATGGTAGGGGTAAAGTCCGTGTTCCGCTTTTTATATTTTCGGGGGAAATCCTAATTTTACACGCACCCACCCCATTGACTTGATAGGTAGGTGCCAATAAGCCCGGGGACCGATATTAGCCCTTTTGGCTAGGGTTGATAGGTGTTTCCCCCTATTTTAGGGGTAAAGTCCGTGTTCCGCTTTTTATGTTTTCGGAAAAAAATCCTAGTTTTACACGCACCCACCCCATTGACTTGATAGGCAGGTCCCGATAAGCCCGGGGACCGATATTAGCCCTTTTGGCTAGCGTTGATAGGTGTTTTCCCCTATTTTAGGGGTAAAGTCCGTGTTCCGCTTTTTATATTTTCGGGAAAAATCGTAATTTTACATGCACCCACCCATGACTGAATGGCCCTCGAGGAGAGCTTTACTTTGATACCTCACTCGACCCATTCGGTCCACTAGGGACCCACCCCGGTCACAAAACGTCTATTCTCATACTCTTTTTAGGCATTCCCCGTATACATTAACATTGGAAGTCACTTGGTTGACATGGGACTACTTTCTGTCCGCGGAAGTGACGGCATCACCACCAGACCGCGGAGGAATACAAAGGTTAAAGGTTGCCGGAACTACTTTTGACCTCCACGTGACCGTCACGTGACCGCCACCTGCCGCCACAGAGGTCAAAGGCGTGCATGAGCGCTTCCTATACTTTAACCTAGAAACAGCGCCCCCTGGTGGATGCAAGAATTATCTCCCTCGGCAAAACCTGACTTTAAATCCACTTACTATACTACTATAATCTCTCCCTTTTTTCAAACCCAGAAGATTCTAACAAAACATGTGCCTCTACAACCTTGCAGACACCACAGAATCGATCTCCTTTTGTATTGTTGTTATACCGTCCTCTTTCAGTTTGGAGCCTATGTGCACTGATCCGAATCTGAAATTGAGCAATGTGGTGTCTTCTATTTTGTACAGATATACTGTATCTTCTGTCTTCAATTCGCTTCTGAAAATGCAGTAGTTTCCCATTTCGTTGAATTTAGAGGTATTTGTGTAATATTACAGTTTCAAGGGCGTCGCCAGGATTTCTTGAGAGGGAGTCGTTTCCTATGCTTACTTATTACAGATCCCAGTAATGTGCTACCCAAAATAGGAATATAACATACGATTGGATGCTGAAGGGGGAGACGGGGTGGGGGAGGGGGTCGCTCGCACCCAACGCACACACCCACGCCGTCCTTGAGGTTAGAGAGAGAGAGAGAGAGAGAGAGAGAGAGAGAGAGAGAGAGAATTAAGGTTTGATGTCGCGTTCAGCAATATTTCAGCTATATAGCGAAGATCAAACAAAATTCTAGGTATTCTAACAAAAACAAGTCAACAACCCAGCAATCCAGAAGTAATCAACACAACACACCAAAGGACATGACGTACATTAAAACTTATGCAACAAACCGATTTCTTTCAAATAACCTAAAATACAGTCTTCTTTTACCCGACTAAAAAGATCTTCTAAAGTAGCTGCTTGATAAAAAGAATCTCCCACAATCTTGAAATCAAAATAAAAACGATAAGAATATGTTTCACTGCCTTGAGTTAACATGAAGCACACGCATAATTCAATTCGGTGGAATGAATTATTGCTTCGTTGATTTCCGTTCAAACTTCAATTCTCTTACGTCAAGACATAGGAAACTTCAGTCGCTTAAAAGCTGTCCATCGACCATTACCATTTTCACTGAACAGTATGTATATACACTTTAAGATCCTTGAATTGCTTAATTACCAAGGAAGATGCGCCGCAACCTTGTCAGTGGTTCAGCTAATTCGCATACAGTCATAGGCGACTGTGTTAGTAAGTAAAAGTAAGTTCACTACTTCTATAGTGATCATTTTATCTACCCAATCCAGATAATTCACAGATTGGTGAAAATGGTAGACAAGTAACGCATTGTCATTATGATTAACATAGAATAATACTTGATATCAAATTATAGATCATGCATCATAAAAACGAACGCAACAATTACGTTTCAGAAGTAATGGAACAACTCACCAACTTTCGCCAAATAAGGATATTTAACTTTTAGAAATGACAATTTGGGTATGATGTTTAACTTTAGCCCCCAAGCAACATATATGCAAGCACGCCATCCTCCCCAGAGCGCATGAATATAGGTTGATGTGCATTTTTTACCTAGGCAACGTTAAGTGGACTGAACCATGCTCAATTTAATAACCCAGAAATCATAGGGGATGACCCTAGTTTTGAAGCATATTCATGAAAAATTCATATAAATACAAAAATACTGTTTACAGATAAATTGGATGGAAGTTGGTGGGCAAAATTCTCGGCTAGAAAGCTTTTAAAGGAAATCCCTATTTCTTAAAGTGAACGTAAAGACTGAGGCAACATGCACTCTGTGGGAAAGAGCTACATTGAAATACTGAAATAGCAGCAACGAATATTTTTGGGGATTTTTTTGCACCGAGTAGGAACGAAATTATCTCCGTTGCTGGCTATCTCACATCAGAGCAGTGACGTTGTATCACTTCGGAGCTCTCTAGTTCGTGGAGTTAGAAAGCGTAGAAAGCATGTAAACATAGCGACGAACGAGGAGGCTAGCCTGACTTCAAGTTCTGACGAAGAGACAAATGAAGGTTTACAGGGTTACCAGTTTGAACCAAAACGCTCCGATGTCGACGAAAGTAGTGAGTAGTTCATGGAACGTTTCAGGTCAGTAAACACTTGCTGGAGACACGCAACACAGTCAAAACACGCTTGAAACAGCCGAGCTCTCCACCTCCGCAATTACAATTCGTGCTACAGCGATGCCAAAACAAAGTGATACTACGTCACAGGAAAATATCACGTGCTCCATACAAGCGTTTTCATTGGCGCAAGGCTATCAATAAACTAATATGGCCGACTCCAGTCGCTTGTTGCATCAGTCAATAATTCCCGTGTTCGGAATTATTTTTTTGGAAGGGATAAAATCACAAAAAATATTTGTTGCTGCCAAATGATACTTTTAATATAGTTCTTCCACACAGTGCGTGTGTTGTCGCAGCCTTTACGTTCACTTTAACCAAGGGAAGGGAGATAACCCAATAGGAAAAACAGGCAAAATGGCGGTCAAAGCCAAAAACCACCAGCGGACATCGAAAAACTGTCTTTTAATCATCGTTTCTGACAGAGAAATATTGAAAACTTATAGACTTCATATTGAAAAGGGTATCATATAAGGAAATGATGAAACTTTTCTTACAGGAGACGCTTTTCCAATGTAGTCAAACGAGCACAGTCATCGATTGAAGGTATTTGCCCAATTGAATAGCTCCTTTTCAATATGGAGTCCTCGACCGGCACAAAATACACACTCACACGCACACACCAAACTATGTAACGTAGCTCCGGAAAGAACAAAGATAAAGAGCTGAAACGTTCGAACTTTATCTTTTATTTTTATTGGGGTATATTTTGATCCTCCTGTCTTTGTTTCATTCTGGATCACTGGGAAAAATGTCCCCTTGCAGTAGCCGGATGCCAAGTCACTGTCCAGCTGACAACCGGTACATGAATAAAAAAAATGTGGAAATATTGATAAACAAAATGCTTTTCGCCAATATTTTTGGAGTCATCCTCAAGTTCTCCCGTATTATGCCAAGTTAATCAGTGGATCCCAGCACTGTATGTTATTGTAACCTTTCAAAATCAAGTCAAATATATTTGTACTGCATTTTCTTATTCTTCTGTAACGTTAGACACATCACACTATTAAACTGATACAGTCCATTGACTTAATATCTGATATTGAACTCGAACAATTCGTTTTACCGTAGATACTGAGATATTAGTTAAGCTTGCACACGTGACGGCTAAATTAGTCTGTCTCTAAATAAAAGTATGTGCTGTTCACGAAGCCTATTAACGATCTGCTCTATGAACATTTTATAGCCCTATAAACATCCCATTCTTTATTTTGTACTCGCATTCTAAGTAAGGAGAACCAACACAGAATAAACAAACAAACACACTGGGATAAGGTCGACTAAGGCCACTTTTGTGACAATTTAATGAATAGAATGGAAAGCCAAAATTTAGCAGCAGTACGAGTTACCATGAATAGATTGAAACTTGTTAACTGCAATGTATTTTTGAAAATATGTATGGTAACCGGAAAGTATATGTGGCTGACCAAAAAGACCAAAAGAAGGAAGTGTGGCTGGACCGCCCTTACTGAATTTAGGAGGTAGTGACTCTGGGGTGGAAGGAGGTCAAATCTTCCGAGGATGAAAGTGTGCCGCGTTGTTGCCAAGAGGTAAATTGCTGCAAGGCAGCGTCAGTGACTTCGCTTGCCCACGTGAGCAGAATGTAGGTTTGTGATTGGCTCGCTCCTTCGAACTGGAGCTAGGCGCGGGAAAGCAATACCTAGGACTGGAAGTCAATTGCCTAGGGGGGAAAGGATAAGTGGCATGCAAGTACAAAATCGGTTACACTATTGTAACCGTCATTTACAACCTGCTAGTGGACGGATATGGAAGGCAAACACCGCCAAAAATACAACAGTGGAAGAAATAAGCTTGAGTCAAACGATTAACGTTCATTTGACAAACGAACAACGAACAGGCAAACAATTAACGTTCGTTTACCAAACAATTAACGTTCATTTGGCAGACGATTAACGTTCGCTTACCAAACGAACAACGCACAGTCAAACGAACATCAGACAGTCAAACGATTAACGTACAGTCAAACGAACATCAGACAGTCAAACGATTAACGTACAGTCAAACGAACATCAGACAGTCAAACGATTAACGTACAGTCAAACAAACATCAGACAGTCAAACGATTAACGAACAGACGGTGCCACCATCGGCATAAAAGTTTATGTGGAAAAAGAGCGCCAAATATATAGAAAAATGGCGAACCAGCACATCAGCGATGCGGTTCGTCTCCTGAACCAAGCAGCTGCGATGCTTGGCCAGGCAGTTAATCTAACAACTTCTTCAAATAAACAAATATTCTGAAATTGATACATGTGTTATTCAGACTGTTGTGCTATAGATTCAGTTAAAAACGTTTCTGTCAAATTTTAATTTTGACGAAAAATGTCTTAACTGATGTTCACAAAGGCTTTCATAATCACCTCTTTGAAATAATTTCCAGCTATCCAGTTCTGCAAATAATTTATTGATCAAATCATATCTTACCATATTTCATATCTAGTTAATGAAAAATAACTTTCTATCTACCTGTATATTTTGAGAGAGAAAAACGTTTGTAAAGTTAGACCACGGTTCGCAGTCCGTTCATTATTCGAGGAGACCAGCAATTATTTCCTCAGATATGGAAATCTGTATTTTTTTTATTATGAGTACTTTGAACTCCAATCTTTGTATAGCAAGAGAGAATGTCATGCTCTATATCTTTGCATATTCATATCCCAAATCTGACGCCAGGGGGCGCTGCTAGGGGCGCTGTTATGATGAGTCGCTGAATGACTGGTCCCGAATAATGAACTGCGATCCGCCATTATTTTTTTAAATTCGATATATTTGAACGTTTCTAAAAAAAAAATGAGTAACAACATTTTTTCAAAGCAAGACCGGCTAAATAATGTCCCTTGGTCGTAAGATTATGGTTGTAATAAGGATATTCGAATTTGAATTTATGTGGGATATACCAAGAAAGTGATGTTTTCGTCATTTTTGTTCCAAATTTCTACTTTTCTATGAGGAAAAGTGGACAAAAACTATTTTATTTCACATTAGACTATTACTTACCTATTTATCATGCAGTTTTGCCGAGAAATGGCAAAGATAAAATCAATCGAAAAATCTGACCGAAAAGTCGACCAAAAAATGTCTTTTTTGAAAATGACGTCACTGTGACGTCATGACATCGGCCATTTTGGATAGTTTTACATTTCTGATAGAGCTTGACTCAAGGGTATATAGTGTGGGACGTTTCAGCCCCTAGCTCAAGGGTAAAGAAAATATATAAGGGAGGAGGGAGAAGAGAAAACAGTCATTTAACCAGAAGAGAATTGTTTTGTTCATATATTGTATATTTCCTATTTAGAAAATTCAGGCTATCCCAACAATGAACTCAACAAAGATATAACCAACTATTAAAATCATTTATTCACACATTGCCACTTCTAAGTATCGATACATGGAATTCGTAAACACTTCTAAATGAAGCATTTTAAACGGTACATTTCAAACAATTTGGGGCTTTCTGTCAGCTGGGGTTCAATGATGAGTATTAACAATATACAGTCATTTAACTAGAAGAGAATTGTGCTGTTGATATCTTTTTGAGTCAAATGAGCTCTACGCGACTTTAGGTACTGAAACAAATATATGTTATTCCAATTCGGTACTCGATGAATATTGATTCTATCGTACATCATATTCATTGGAAACACAAAAAAAAACACGGAAAAAGATGATATAAATGTGACTTTATTGTTGGAGCTATAAAAACAGCTTTTTACCTGTGGCCGTCCACCCCATATTATTGGAGCATTGCCATAAATTTCTATCTCAAAATTGTCATAACTGGTTGACTGTTGCAATGCGGACACGTGTGCAGAGTCCACTGAGCGCGCTGTCGTCAGTTCTGCAAAAGGACGAATAGCTCATATCGCTCTATTCAGCCGTTTTGTTTTTGTTTTTTTTTGTTACTGATTAATAACCACTTCGTTTTTTTTATTATTATCGAAGTGATACTTAATAAACGATAAAAATAAGAGGCAGTGCATATCGTAAGGGCCGAATAGCGCGATCGGTTCTATTTGGATAATTAAATGGTACGCGTATCTAAATTTTCTTGTAGTGCCTATCTAAATAGCCCGGTATTTATGATACAATAGCCCGATCGCGCTATACGATTTTTTGGTTTTTAATTAATTGGTTTGGGACTTTTTCTGCTAGGGCTTTAGCCTCTGTGGCTTTTGTACGCGGCGCTTTTGTCCCTGGGGTTTTTGTCCACTGCGGCTTTTGTCCTAGATTCAGATATCATGATCGTGGTTCGATTTCTATTAAAGTGTGTGGCCGTTAGAAATAGAGGTCCGCAGTCTGTACACGATATGGCCATTGGAATCCGCATTTTTATATAGCCCCAAACCGTCCTGGTGATGGACGTTCTGCTCGTGGACGTTCTGCTCGTAGATGGGGACCTGTTGACCCCCACTCTCTTAGTCGAGACGACCATCCAATTATCTCCCCTCACTGTGACGGTGGCGCCCTCTGTTGACTGATGTTCATTTCACTGTGCGTTAATCGTTTGACTGTCTGATGTTCGTTTGACTGTACGTTAATCGTTTGACCGTCTGATGTTTGTTTGACTGTACGTTAATCGTTCGACTGTCTGATGTTCGTTTGACTGTACGTTAATCGTCTGTCAAATGAACGTTAATGGATTGGTAAACGAACGTTAATTGTTTGCCTGTACGTTGTTCGTTTGTCAAATGAACGTTAATCGTTTGACTCAAGCTTATTTGTTTCACTGTTGTATTTTTGGCGGTTTTTGCCTTCCATACACCACATTTACTTCGTTTATAAACCAGAAGGTCATGGTTAACAGAGTAGAAGGTTTCCGGTTGAAGACGATTCGTGTGCATTTAATCTGATAAATTCATCGGCTCTTTAAAATGGCGCTTTTGTCCAATGAAGGGGCTTCACTTTCTGGAACCAATGGTTTATCATACGGAACAAAATGGGTGCTAAAATCGGGTGTGAAATGTGAGTAAAATGTAGTTTATAAAGTGCACTTATTACAACCATGGAGCCTATATGACCGGGAACATAATTTTAGAAAGCTAAATGCAAGAAGTGGGGAAAATTGACGACGTATGGTGACTAAAAAGCAACCACATGACTTTACAGGGAAGTTTCCTGCGGCACCTCACATTCAGAACCGAGAATACCGTACGGTGGATTCTTGGAAGTAACCTCAGTATCTCAGCGGCGCTTTTATTGCAGCTGTTCATGTGGAGAATATGAAGTATCCAAACGGCCCCTATAATCAGAATTAGATACGCTAGCTCTGGAGCTGTGATGACAGATCACCTCAAACAAATAACTCATCTGATGTTAATGGGTGAGGATCGCGGACGTCTGATGAAATAAACGTCTCAACATGGGGTAAACATGGTAAATGCAAGAATACCCAGACAAACTAACATGTAATGCCCGACGTCGTACGGCTTAAATTTCCCTCCAATTGGGCCACGTAGGCCCTACGTGGCCAAAATCAATGGTCCGATCCGGCCTTCTGTAAGTAGCAATCTTCTATGTAATCTTTCCACGTCGATAACGCAATGATGTTTTTGTGGCACACTATCAAACATCGAATAAATATTTAAATTTAAATAGACACAAGCTAGTTTCTTGAACAGAGGTAAAACGGTCAACAGTTTCAATGATACCAGCGTGACAGCATGATATTCTGGTCATCAAATCTATATCAGTGACCAGTACCATTCATTTTGTCTAAGTAGATTCCTATTTCATTATACCTGAACACCACAGATATCAAATATGTACAATAATGTTTGTGGCATTGATAATATTCCGTCATTTTCTCACACAATCCAGCCAATATGCTAGGCGAGATATACATACTCCTTATTAGGGATACAGGACCTTCTAGTGGAGTAATATCGTGCACAAAACTAGCCGAATTGTGCACTTCGAGTTAAAAGCATGAAACTTGGCATGATAGTAGCCAAAGATGTCCTGACCATTTTCTGATAAAGACCCACTAATTTTTTTTCCAATATGGCCACCAAATTCAAGATGGCCGCCAATATAATGGTCAAATAGAGCAATATGATAATAATACTGCTTATTGTTTTAGTCGAGGTCACGAAACTTGCAGCGATGCTTGTTATTAATGCTCTAGTCCGTTTTCAAGAAAGATCTGTAAAATTATTTTCAAAGGTGGCCGCCAAATTCAAAATGGCGGCCATGATAATGGTCAAATTAGTGGTAAATCATCATATAATGCGTAAAGGATTATGTCTGTATTGTGCACTTAATGTACTGTGCTGAAGCCAAGCAAATAATTCTTGCTACGAACAAACTTTATCTTTCATGGTAAAATGACAGTCGTATGGATGCCAAAAGAAACGCATTTTAATATATAAAAAAAACAGTCCAAGGACCAAGTTCTGGATCTTGAAGCAACGTCGGTCCTCGGAAACATAGTAAGAATTCAAGCTTTGGTCCTCATCTTACGGTTTATACGTGTACACACACGCCCGCACACACACGCACACACATACATGATTCGAGTATGGACAGGCAGGACGGCGATTGGTGGCGAGAACTACGTAGAGGAGTTTTATTGTAGGGAAGGTTTATGAAAGTGGCGGTATACCGGAATTTTCGTCGAAACCGGTTGTGCT
>JAVTVY010045348.1:0-20555 GCA_036873755.1 Hanleya hanleyi
TAAGGGAACTGGGAAGAGGTGCCGACATACTGACAGAGCCACATGACTTCACAGTATAGTCTTCCGGTTAACCTATTCTAAAGCACATACCAAGAATCTAGCGATTAGTGGTACGTGTTGTATCTCAGGTACGCTTTTAGTGTACCTGTTCATGTGGTAACTTGAATGATATGACCACACGGCCCCTAGCACCAGCATAAGCGGTATTAGATACAAATCTACAAAGCAATGATGGAAATGCTCTGACAACTCGTATATTGGTAATTGGTGAGCTGTTTGGCTCTGACAACTCGTACACTGGGGATTGGTTAGCTGTATCGTCGTCAGATAAAAATGACGGTATTTAACACAAAAGACTAGTCTGTAAGGCCCGATGTCGACCCAGCATCAACTTCTCACAATGCCAACATATATCAAAGACCCAAAGGTCTGTACATGGGGCGGGCCTCGAGGACGCAACGTCCACTAGCAGAATCTCGCCATATACAGGTAAAAATGACAACACATATTAGGGAAGTGGGAAGAGGTGCCGACATACTGACAGAGCCTCATGACTTCAGAGTATAGTCTTCCGGTTAATCTATTCTGAAGTACATACCAAGAATCTAACGATTCGTGATATGTGTTGTATCTCAGGTGCGCTTTTATTGTACCTGTTTATGTGGCAACTTGGATGATATGACCACACGGCCCCTAGCACCGGCATAAGCGGTATTAGATACAAATCTAAAGAGCCATGACGGAAATGCTCTGACAACTCGTATATTGGTAATTGGCGAGCTGTTTCGCTGTGACAACTTGTACACTGGGGATTAGTGAGCTGTATCGTCGTCAGAAGAAAATCACGGCATTTAACACAAAGGACTAGTCTGTAAAGCCCAATGTCGACCCAGGATCAACTTCTCACAAATGCCAACATATATCACAGACTAAAAGGTCTGTACAGGGGGGCGGACCTCGGGGACGCAACGTCCAACAGCAGAATCTCGCCATAAACAGGTAAACATTACAACACATATAAGGGAAATGGGAAGAGGTGCCGACATACTGACAGAGCCACATGACTTCACAGTATAGTCTTCCGGATAACCTATTCAAAATCACATACCGTACACTGGGGATTGGTTAGCTGTATCGTCGTCAGATGAAAATGACGGCATTTAGCACAAAAGACTAGTCTGTAAGGCCCGATGTCGACCCAGCATCAACTTCTCACAAATGCCAACATATATCACAGACCAAAAGGTCTGTACATGGGGCGGACCTCGGGGACGCAACGTCCACCAGCAGAATCTCGCCATATACAGGTAAAAATTACAACACATATAGGGGAAATGGGAAGAGGTGCCGACATACTGACAGAGCCACATGACTTCACAGTATAGTATAACCTAATCAAAATCACATACCAAGAATCTAACGATTCGTGGTATGTGTTGTATCTCAGGTATGCTTTTATTGTACCTGTTCATGTGGCAACTTCCTGCCAGCTGACGTTATTGCCTTTAGCATTGTTATCAGAAAGGGAACTGACAAGCTGTGATATATTCTCTTTCAACACATGATAATCACAGACAATTGTTCCATCAACTTATAAATATATAACTCTATTATATTAAGTCTGCACAAATATGCTGTTTGTACATGCCATTCAGGGCTGTGACACAGTATACTGACCATGTGGCATTGGCAAATGTGCGGCCGTAAAGAAAACAACTATTTCGCCAACAAGCTGAAGTGTTCAACCAGGCCACCGGGAGTCCCTATTGAGGTTATCTATTGCAGGTGATTGTGTGTTTATACAATGGTAACACTGATGAAACAATCGGCTCGCTGAGATACAAGCGTTTCTGTAACAAAAACGAACCATATATGTGCAGGTACAAAATCCTTCACCAACATCAGCATCAGCTAAGTATCAAAGTTCACGTGTTTAGAGTGGAAAGGGGAAGACCATCCATTGCAGCCACAAGAATGAGGGTGGACAGCTTCTCCCTGTGAAAACTGGACTGCCACCAATTCCATTGGCACTCTTTGAGGTTATCAGGAGCAACTAAAAGAAAGATTGCAACTGAAGAAGATGCATCTGTATGAGCATGGTCTATATGGTTGAAAATGTAAAATGAAACATGATAAATGGCATTGTAGAACGTCAAGTTCGCCTATAATCTAGATTATTATTTGTTTGATAATTAGATGATATCTTAGGATCTGCATAATTATTCTTCTTTCCTCAAGACATATATCTGACACACAATTGTGATAGATCATTAATGGTTTGCATAGCTGTATTTTTCAACAAGGCACATTTTGTGATAATAGAGAGATATCTCCATGAGTGGGTTCGTGGAAATATTGTCTGTGACAGTTATCGGTTCAAGGAAAATATATCACAGCTTGTCATTTCATTTATTTTTGAAGAGAATTCCTCTTTCAGATGATTATGCTAATGGCAAAAATGTTAAATGACTGAATATTACCATGTATAATTCATATAGCCTGATGCTGAACTATCAGTTTGCTATCTACGTTTATGACCAAATCCACCTTGAACACAAATGTTTTCACCACCATGGCATATTTTACCCTGGAACATGTATTAATTGGATTTCTGGATGATACACTGTCCTCATTCACGGAAAAAACAATATTCTACTTTGCTTATATGAGGCATAACGGCCTTTTATGTATTATAAAATGGCGTATCTTTGTTTTCAAATACATTTTGGTACACATTAGTACGTTGTTCTGGGGACCTATTAGAAATGCATACCAGTGAAAAAACATTCTGTTGCAATTTGTTTTGGGTCCGGCTAAAAAAAACCAGATAGATTCCCTGAATTGTCATGAAAATGGTAAAAAGTTCAGATTTAGAATGACCCCATGCATCGGCCATTTTGAATTTTTCCATTAAAATTTTCGTGTAAGGGTATTATTTTAGGTTGAGTATAACCTTGATATGATAACGAATGGAATGAGTGTATAAAGTAATGACCCATTTCATTCACACTTAGTACCAAGTACAAGGTTTTCTAATAGGAGCAACAGACAGGTAAACACTGAAATTTTGCGAAAAATACTTCAAATTTCAACTTGAAATTTAAGATATTTCCCATGCATATCTTTTTGTAAACTTTTAGTATGTTATTCTAGCGATCTTTCGGAAAGGCACTGTAGCAAAAACAATTCTGTTGCAATTTGTGGTGGGTCAAACCTCAATTTGACTGGACTAATATTCACCTTGTGGGACATTAACTGTGAAAGTCTTGACAGGAGTAGATGATGGAAATTTCAATTTCCCGTCATTGACAGCTGACCGGTGTTACCCAATGTCATTCAATTTGCAAACAGGGAGCTTTCTCACCCCTCATTGAGCAGGTCTCCATCCACCATGCGTTTACCAAAGTGGCCCAAGTAAACACCAGGAAGTACAGTTTGAAGCCTCATCTGCAACTTGAAATATCAGATGTATCAGAAATGCTGAAAAATCACAGCTCATAAAATCCACAAAGATATATGTATGGTGTGTCGGATATATGTATGGTGTGTCAGATATATGTATGGTTTGTCACATATATGTATGGTTTGACATATACATGCATGGTGCACCTTACACATGTGTGATCGCCACATACGTGAATGGTAGGCAAACTTAGATGCATGGTATAGCCATACATATTCATCTAATGCCATTTACCCCAGTGGTGTTCGATCTACAATTTTGAAGCTCGAATGTCACAGGTTATTTATTGCAGTATACAGATGTATGATGACCAATAAGTTCGATTTTGCCATTTCCTTGACCTATGGAGTAGCCATCTTGGAATTCAAATGACCATCTTCGCTATCGTATTTTTTTCCTAAAACGACTTCTCATCATTCCAAGAAATTTCAGGTTCCAGGCATAACCGAATCAGCACTCATCCCTATTTTGGTAAATATTCAAACAAGTTATAAGCGGAAAATCCAACGGTAAGCCCGTATTTTCAAAACTGCAGACGACGGTACAACCGACAAATTGGATTAAAGAAGGTCGCCATCTGAATCTTTATCTGAACGAGTCAGAGACTGTTCTTTCGGCTAACGTCGGCATTAGATGATATCACATTATAATTCATCTACCGTTTGGCGATTACCATATCCTTGTCCTTTCTTCGTGACTGCATTATCTATATATTATAGTATTGGTATATTTTGTCTCTGGGGTATTTTATTACGGTGAATAAATTTCAGTGTTATTTAAAAGCGACTAGCGTATAACAGACCGCTGAGTTGATTACGGACACACGTTAGCGTGTGCCGTAACTTAAGCCGGTTGCCCACTTGGGAGGCCTATTCACGAAAGCGGGTCGCTTTGAACCGTTACCTGGAGCGGAGAATTCCTCGTTGATTGGTTAATCTGTGTTTGTACGGCAACACCACAACAAACCCAAACACGCGAGCGGTTAAATAGCAGGACGGGTGTGAGGGAAATCACTTTCACCTGCACTCGTCATTAAGCTGCACTTTATACCAAGAAATCGGAATTCTCTTTATCCAGGTAAGTCAAACGGTTCCCTATGTTGAATGTTTTCTATCACAACATATGCTCTATGCTCAATATTGTATTCTTATGTTTGACGATAGACCTACAATTGATATCTATTTGTATAAACGTTTATAGTATGGATCAGTATGTTAAATGTTATTGCTCTTTGTTTATTGGTTTATTGGTTACATATCTATAATGTTCAAATATTCGTTTTTTACTATTGTCGCGACATTATTATTAATGTAAGATTGTAAATCATTGGATTGTATATTTGTCACTTTCACCTGCACTCGTCATTAAACTGCACTTTATACCAAGAACTCGGAATTCTCTTTATCCAGTTATTTATACTCCCCGCCAAAGTGAGGAATGAGAATCGCCCGACTGAGATTAATCAACTGACCGTATCTAAGAATACACTTAACATCGCTAACCGACATAGATGGAGTAGTGTAAAAAGGAACCGTTCTGTAACAAGCCGACTAATAGTATAAAACGGAAAACTACTATAATATACTCATTCTGTGCATATAATCCGGTCTTCTCCATTCCAAAGTTTCAGGTTTTGTGATATATCTGCATGTGCATGTGTGTACACCTGAAACGTTCATGTCTTTTACTGACGTGTCTTATAATATGTTGAAATATGAAGAGAGACACGTGGAAGTGCTCTAAATCGATGATTATCCTGAACTGATACTGTTATCTTGTTTGTATACAAAGTAATATGTTGTCATCTGGAGCGGTATTAATACAGGATTGTCTTGTTCTGCAATCTATAACTGGAATAAAATATTAATAGATTAATTCGATTATTATTATAAAACATTTTGGTAAAGATATCTTTCATATGAATGGTTAACAGATGATGTGAGCAGACAATGGATCAACGTCAGATTCTATCTTCAACAAAATTACTGACAAATAATGAAATTCCAAATGGAATTATGGGCATTGTGGAGGGGTACGGTCAGCAATCTACTCGTGATAGAATCTGATCACAAGCGCGAAGAATCGGTACTCATCTGAAATGAGGAGATATAGATGAACGTTTTGCACGAAGCGTTTGATTTTTTGTTTGTTTTGCGTTTGGCTGTCATCTCTTTTTTATAGTTGATTATTATTGTTTATGATATACTGTACAGTTCTTACTGATTGTTAAAACAAATGTGCTCAGTTAACCCATGACTAACTTTGTTGAGGTGTTTTATATTACATTACGGCAATGATCTGATTGGCTAGTGCAAAAAGGGTAGTGTACTAGTTTCATCATACTTTACTGTAGTGTACGAGTCTAAAAGATTCAAGCAGTCCATATCAACTCTTTCATTTTATACCACATTATTGTATTCACTGTCCATTGAATTTACAAGCTGATATTTGCAAAATCATACATAATTCAATTCATTTGAATGGATGTGTTAAACAATCAATCGTTAAAAGAGTACGTTTCATCACAGTAATAAACGACATGGTACATGTAGATATATCAACTGATAATAGAAAGAGAACCAAGTACAACTGATACTAGGAAGAGAACCAAGTACAATGTTTCCAGGATGATTGGAATGATCCGTCCTTGGCAGCCATGATCATGATGAACTGGAGAGCATATATAATTAATGTACAATAACCTGTGATAATGATAGTAATATTTGTTGTGGAGATAAAAATGTCTAAGTTTATCAATGCGCACAAGTATTTTATATGCACTATAGTCTATAGATATCTCATTCTCAATTGTCTCCCATGATTCTTTCCTGAGCAGAGAGGATTGGTCAGCACTGTTGAAGGAGCATGACGACTTTCATGTTCTGATTTAATCACATTGCCTGGTATTACTATCTGAAAGACAAATGAAATTATGAAACTGTTACGCTAGTAACATAAGACCAGTTCGGCTTTATTTATGCTACATAAATTGGTTCTTTCAAAAATACTGATGATGAAATGCTGAAGAAAAAAAATGAGTCTAGAGGCACAATAAATTATTACATATATGCAAAATATTTAGATTTTTTTACCACCCCCCTCCCCCAACATTCCCCTACAACTAAAATCTAAAGTTTGTTTTAACCACCCCCTCCCCTTCTGTACATAACACTTCAATGCCCCCTCATTGGAAGTTTATACTCATGTTTAACATATAATATATTTCCAGTCAACTTCCAAAAAGACTCAAAAACAAATAAATGAAATCCTGCAGGACAATGTATAATATGTCAGAAGTAGTGGGAAAATTAGTACTTTGAACCACAGAAGCAGGGAAGAGGTTTAGATAGGAGGGAGATTTAAAGGAGGAAGAGGTGGGTCAGAGGAGGTCGAGGAATAGACTCGGTCAGATGAAGAGGATGAGAAGGAAAGGGCAGCATCAGAGGTGTAGGAAAGAGCAGGTTCAGAGGAGGAGGATAGGGTAGGGTCAGACGAGGAGGAAAGGGCAGGGTAAGGCCAAAAAGAAATATGTGTCTGTTTTATGTTACCCGACCGAGTCTAAATAAATTGTGCGAGTCTGAAAACAATTCCAGCAAATTCCACGAAATCATGACCAAGACCCCATTTTATGGCGATAAAAACAACATGAATTCCAGGCAAGCACCTGAAAAGTGCATGGACCTCGCAGCCGATTTTTTAGTCAAGTATATGGTTTGTGTGATTTATGTACGATACCATATATAATAAACTTTGCATAAAATGTTTTCATGCGAGCTGTGTGCTGGGATTACAGCATGCATGAAAGTGTAGCTTTATCAGTGGCAAGGGAAGATTATGCAAATGCACAAGTGTGATAACAGGTTATTGACATAGACACAGTGATTGACATATAGGCCATCCCTTATCATTTTGGGGGGGGGGGTATGAAAACTGATTCAAAATTGAGCCAGTCTAAAAGTGGGCTCTCCTAATCTTGTGTTTGTCATTTTCTTTTTTCATCTTCCGCTTCCGCTCACTTTTTGATTCCATCGGATAACTTTTAAATGACTTTGTCAATCAACTTCAAATTTATGGTGGACATTGATCCTGCCTAGGATAAGACACCTATTGTTTTTCAGCGGATGTGCGAAACTGGGAACTAGTGGGTTTTTATTGACAAATCTTGTTATATGCAAATTTCCCATTTGTTCAATCTTTTCCGTCGGATAGCTTCTGAATGCCTTCGTCAATCAACTTCTCATTTGTGGTTTATATTGCTCCTGTCTAGGGGAAGACACCTGTTGTTATTAACCTCTGTCCGAAACTGGATACTTGTGTTTTATCTACGTTTGTTATTATATGCAAATCTCCTAACATGCAAAGTTCCCTTTTGTTCAATCTTTTTCGTCGGACAGCTTCTGAATGCCTTCGTCAATCAACTTTAATTTGTTGTTCCTATTGCTTCTGTCTAGGGGAAGACACCTATTGCTTTTAAGCTCTGTCCGAGACTGGATATTTGTGATTTATCTACATTTTCTGTTATATACAAATTTTCTATCTGGACCGTGCATACATGGTGAGTGGCTGTCTCTGTTTGGGTACCAATTCCATATTCTCATTTGCATAGATAGCACATCAGTGATTGGTTCACAGTTATGACTGTCAAAATAGTCTGACGCTATTTGCAACTAAAGTAACTAAACACCCTATGTTTGACCCTAGGGGTCAAATATTTGACCCGAAAGATACATATAGAAATGCTGAAGAAATTGACCTGCTCTGCATTTGGTTCAGACAGTACAAGAGTTCTTACACCACAAGAAAGAGTTTTGAAGCTTTCTGTATTTTTAATGTTCATGTATAGTTTCAAGGTTAACTGCAAAGGTTTTTCGATATGCAATACATGTATCTTCTTCGTAAGTTGCGATGCTGTTGAAAAAATCATCTGACGAGTTATTTTGAATTTGAGGAGCGTAGTTTGCTCTAAATTTGCAAATATAAATCTGCTGTTCGAAATCAAAATGAAAAAAGCCATCGCTTATCTTCCCCTGATTTACCAACATTTGGTGCTGTTCGTAACGTCAGTTGTGCTTTAGGCGAACGTCAGAAAACTGTCAAAGTTGAGAGAAAATATGTCGGAAATGGAAAGAGACGAATCAACCGAATGTTTGATTACTCTTTCAGTTTAGAGTACTGGTACAGAAACATCCACAGAGTCTAGCAGCGACAGCGATGTAAACGATAATGTGGATGTGCAAACTGAAGAAGTCGCTTTTCCATATCAACATGATACGCTGCATGGTACATGTACATGTACTTCCAGTTGCAATGGTCAGTTGCATACACATTTTGATCAAGATCAGATTTCCGTTTGTATACAACCAGCTGGTTTCTCAGCATCGAGATCTAACTTGAATTTAAGGTTTTTGTTTGAAAAATATCAGCTTTATTAGGTCTACCATCACATATTAACATCACATATCCTTTGGAGTTCATAACGAGTATCAGGTGTCCATAAAGGATATGTGATATTTACATGAGAAAAACATCTTTGCCTGTGACAGTAATAAAGCAGATTTGTCCTGTTTGGGCACGGCACGAAACGCCACATGCAGTTGCCTGGCATGTTTGATACGGGATGGTAGATGTCTGCATGTATATTCAATAAATTATGAAAATTATGACCTCTTTTTCTATGTCATAGAGGTCAGCGTATGGTAGAAAATTAAAACTGTAGTAACTCGGCTTGACATCAAAGGTAATGACTTTATTTGAGTCAAAATGAAAGAGAAAAACATTTAGGAAAAAAATCTATTTCAATAAAAAAAAATTATTGAAAATATATGCAGACATGTACCATCCAATATCCCACAGAGATAGAGATCATTAATGATTTTGCATAAATTAAAGATGGCTGCCTATCCTTCCCGTCTTCAGAGGAACTGCTGTGGTTATTCATTGCGAGTCTCTTAATACATCGATGTTTTATACCAAGTTTCATATAGAACACTGGTATCAGAGATATACATCATTAAAATTTTGCATAAATTAAAGATGGCCGCCAAGATTTCCGCCCAATCAGGGGCACTGGTTTGGTTATTCCTTTAAAGTTTCTTGATGTATCGATAATCTATACCAAGTTTCACACTGAACAGTAAAATGGTTTCCGAGATACACAAGATTCATGGTTTCGCATAAATTAAAGATGACCGCCAAAGTTTCTACCCAGTCGGGTCCAGATTCAATAGGGTTCTGGGTCATGAGCATATGGATGTGCATGGCAAGTTGTATCGATAACCAAGTTTCACAATGAACAGAGAAATGGTTTCCGGGATACACAAGTTTCATGGTTTCGCATAAATTAAAGATGGCCGCCAAAGTTTTAACCCAATCGGGTCCAGATTCAATAGGGTTCTGTGTCACGAGCATATGGATGTGCACGGGAAGTTTGGTGTGCCAAGTGTAAGTCGTTCTAAAGATATCTTGGTAGCGAGAAAGCTATGATGGTTTCGCATAAATTAAAGATGGCCGCCAAATCCTGCATACCAAATTTGGAGTCTCTAGGAGCAACGGTTTGGTTTCTAGACCGGTCACAAGAATTGTTGACGAATTTTCCGTGACGTTGCCATGGAAACAGCAAAATTCATCACAAATTTCCCAAATTCGCTAGGCTTGTGGCTGACCACCCAACAATCCTGCATACCAAATTTGAAATCTCTAGAAGAAACGGTTTGGCTTCTAGACCGGTCACAAGAATTGTTGACGACTGACGACCAGACGACCGGATGACCGGACGACCGACCGGACGTACTTGCCGACGACAAGACTCCACAGCCTAATAGGCTGAGGGGTAAAAAACTCCATAAAATGTATGAAAATGTGTCAAATTCGACCCACAATCCAGAGAAAACATATAAAATGATTTTCTTGTTTATGCATGTTAAATTGTTTCCCATCCAACAGACATTTTAAAATGATGACAAAAACAGGGAGTCGACTTTTTGAAAAACTTTATCACCATGAAGGAATCATAATTTTGCTCCCCGAAAAAGTGCGGATTTTGGCCTGCCAGATTCTGGACATGATGAACTCTGTAGTGGCGCGTAGGTGCGATCAACAAGCAATTGTTATATCCTCATTGGAGAAATGGTTACGTCCAGCAGGGTGACACCATATGGGTCATTTTCATGAAAATGGCCATATATATCAGTTAGTAGAAAGAGAAGAAGAATTACCATGCTGTCAAAAATGGGCGACTGTCCTTATGAAATTATGGAGGGGCCACTTTGTGTAAAACCGTGGCAAGTATGGACTGCACCCTAAAGCTCATACTAAAGGAAGGCCGAAAGGAAGGCGGCCTTCCAAAAGGAAGGCGGTGGATAAAAACATATGTTACAAGGCTTAGCGGGGATAATTTATGCCTAGATGTATTACTTGTGTAAATTTATACCGATTTCATATATTTGTAGGTACCCACAACGTCGTATGGCCACATGAATCGCGGATAATACATCACGGCCGTCCCGGCTGGCGAAAATCAAAATGGCGGCCGGCGGGGAAGGCGGGTGCATCGAAAAACTGGATCGCTTCTCAATTTACAAATACGGAAATGAACATTAATATACTAGGAAGGCTTCGCCTTATTAAAAAAAACGCGAATGAAACACAAATTCAACCGTTTTATTGAATAATAATAATAATAATAATTAACAATAATAAGAACAATAAAGGTTTAATATGTACAATTGTGTCTGTAGAAAATTATAATACAAATTAATCCCCATGTGTCTCGCAATACCAGTCCTCTCCATTGCTAATTTTTTTTTTCCAAAATAAGTCTTGCTAGAGATATTTGACTCAAGTTTTTCAACCCGAAGTTTTTTAGATTTCGCCGTCTTCGTCTTCTTCATCTCGTCTGTGTTGTCTTCAGTAACGTCTGATTTACCGGCGTCGCTGTCATTGTCACTTGTCTCGTCTTCTGTTTTTAGTATTGGTTCAGTACCTTTAGATTCTGCTAGTTTTTCGTCAATATCAGTTTTTATGAGGTCAACAATTTTGTCTGGCTGTAATAATCGCGTCGGTAACACTATTTCGTCAGTTGGAATAGAAGCGTACTGGAATTCAGATTTTAAAGTATAATTTCCGATTCCTGCAAACCCGCGCATGATTTCCGAATAGTAGTAATTTTGAAGATAGTATAAGCTTAAAACAATGATTGCACATTTGTGGACTCGATAGGCCACAGTGCATGCACTTAGTACTAATCTCACAAACAACAGAGTGTTGACTATTGTCTCCGTGCTCGTCCTTGACCACCGGCCGGCCACAATAGACAATAGGAAACAATATAATCAACGCAGACTTTGATCTTTATTATGCTCATTCGTTGGGAAAGTTAGCTATTAGTGACAATACATGCATTTAATTTTCACAATCCAAAATAAAACTGATTCATTTTAAAACAATTCATTATGGAAATAACACCGAATAAACGCCGATCTAAGTCCATATTTAGATAAGGTAAAGTAATGTTCACTTTAGTATTTGTTAATTCATTCGCTAGTCCGTAAGTATATTAATGTTCATTTCCGAATTTTAAATTGAGAAGCGATCCAGTTTTTCGATGCACCCGCCTTCCCCCGCCGGCCGCCATTTTGATTTTCGCCAGCCGGGACGGCCGTGAAGTATTATCCGCGATTCATGTGGCCATACGACGTTGTGGGTACCTACAAATATATGAAATCGGTATAAATTTACACAATTACAAGCGTCTAGTCCGTCATTCATAATCCAGCCGTCGTCCATTAGAGAATATCCGCGTCCATAATCCAAAGACCTATTCCATTTTCCACATAACAGTATTAGCATCTAGGCATAAATTATCCCCCGCTAAGCCTTGTAACATATGTTTTTATCCACCGCCTTCCTTTCGGCCTTCCTTTAGTATGAGCCGCACCCTAAGTGTAAATTTTATTTCAGAAAACGGGAAATTTCACTTTGCCAATATTCTTTTTAATTTTCATGAAATATTTATGTTGATTCATAGTTGGGAATTTTCGTCATTTAGGTTACACCTCAAGACCCTATCCATATCTGTTTATGGGCCTTCTTTAGCCAAGTTGACATGGCTTCGTTCGGTACCCATGTCAACTTGGCTAGGCCTTCTTATGGTAAGTTTATAAAATCCAGTGGTGGTCAAATCATTTACATCATAATTTTCCGGTATTCAGAAATGGTTTCTTCCCATTCTACTTCCAAAATATTCATGGAATGTTGCAAGCGTTTTCCCTGATCTTCATAAATCTACATAAATCTACATATTAGACCTACATATTACATACCAATATAATATTTGTGTTGACCACATCACCGCAGCAGAATTGACTGCATCACCGCAGAGGAATACATTGTATATCCAATCACATGACCCAGAGAGGTCACTAGGCATCAAGATGATCTTTTACCACTGCTTGCTTTTTTACTACTACTTACCACATTCATAGTATTTGCCACTTCCAGTTGCAGTGTGCAGAGTAGATGTATCTACCTCCCCATTCATTAATTG
Source organism: Hanleya hanleyi (assembly GCA_036873755.1). NCBI lineage: Eukaryota > Metazoa > Mollusca > Polyplacophora > Lepidopleurida > Hanleyidae > Hanleya > Hanleya hanleyi. The sequence continues at coordinate 13,008 of JAVTVY010045348.1, forward strand.
GTATCTGGCAGTATCCCTAACCTGATTGAATTAAAATTTAAGGTATACAAGCTGAGTAGCTAGCAGGTCCTCCGCCAAGTAGCCTGTTTGAGAGCATACAGCATATACGCTTTCAATATCTCCTTAAATATAACTTGGAAGTGGATATGTGTATGTGGAAAGAGACGTTTATCTGGAATTGTTAAGACAATTTGAGGAGGTTTGGGAAGCTGTAATGGGTAGTGTAACACTGGAATGTAAGTCTGTATTTGTATATGGATTTGTGGATGGTGAGGTTTATAAATCGATGGGTGGAATAGATCAAGATATCGCATTCACAACACAGATGGGTACAATATGGGTGAGTGAAATCCAAGATGGTCAATGGCAGCCATCTTGGATTACATACTCCCTCTACTATACTAACTGATGTGAAGCACCTTCTCCAGTTTGAAGTCAATCGGACAAATTGTTCTCTCGATACCGCATTCACAAGATATGGGATGGACAGAATCCAATATGGTCAATGGCAGCCATTTTGGATTACGTACCTCAGTGAAAATCAATACCAATGGCCGTCTGACTGACGTGAAGAACCTTCACAAGTTTGAAGTTGATTGGTTGAATTGTTCCCAAGATATCGCGTTCACAAGATCTGGGACGGATGGAATCCAATATGGTCAATGGCAGCCATCTTGGATTACGCACCTCAGTGAAAATCAATACCAATGGCCGTCTAACTGATGTGAAGCACCTTCGCAAGTTTGAAGTCGATTGGTTGAATTGTTCTCGAGATATCGCGTTCACAAGATGTGGGACGGACAGAATCCAATATGTCAATGGCAGCCATCTTGGATTACGTACCAAAATGACGTACCTCAGTGAAAATCAATACCAATGGTCGTCTGACTGATGTGAAGAACCTTCCCAAGTTTGAAGTCGATTGGTAGAATTGTTCTGGAGGTATCGCGTTCACAAGATGTGGGACGGACAGAATCCAATATGGTCGATGGCGGCCATCTTGGATTACGTACCTCAGTGAAAATCAATACCAATGGCCGTCTAACTGATGTGAAGCATCTTCTCAAGTTTGAAGTCGATTGGTCGAATTGTTCTCAAAATATCGCGTTCACAAGATGTGGGACGGACGGACGGACGGACGGCTAGCATTTCCAAGTCCTGGCGGAGGACAAACATTGGTTATTTGCCATTTTACATGAATGTGAAAAGTGCTTGTAGACCGAGATAAACTGAACAATACTTTTCTGTTCCACAATAATCCACGAGTTATTGTTTTGTCCAGTCAAACTCACAACCAAGACTGGCTGGTAGCATATATATGAAAACAACATTTTGCTAAATATTATATCAGCTAACCAAATATTTTCATTCATGTACTTGAATTCTGTCAAACTACATTGCAAAGATCATGTATTATCTGTAATTTCTTTCTTCAGCAGAATTATATAAGAATGGAGAGATGTCAATTTTCATGATAATTACAGAGGACAGGCACTCCTGGTAAATTAGAATTTGACAATTACCACTCAAAGGTGAAAAAATACAAAGTTTTGAAATTCTCCAATTTACATATTTAATATAGGTTGAAGAATGATAGAAATACCAGAATATCTACTTCACTTTGATTAATTTGAATTATCTTGTCTGCTAGAATCTTTTTAAAAGTTGGTACCCCTAGCCCAGCTGAATTCAGATTTGCAAAACGTCATCGCTTATCTTTCATTGATTGTGACGTCATGTCAGACCAGCCGGCCGGAGACTGAACGTTACAAGTACTGATGACCGGCCAGTTGGTCTGATGTGACGCCACAAACCAGCATCAAACAAGGGTAGATAAGCTATGTGGATTTCATTTCTGAAATCGACCGGGCTTGAGCAACTTCGAAGCACTTTTCAGGAGACAAAATACTTCAAATAAAACCAAATGAAGTAGTTAAGTTAATATTTCCAAGTTAAATATGAAAACCTTTGCATTTCACCTTTAATAACTTGGTTTTAAAGGAACAAGTAAATTACTGGCAAGGCAGAAATAAAAGTATCTCCACACAATTTCTCCTTACAATGAACTGAAAAATGTGATAGCCGGCCCACTCTCTCGGAGCTTTAAAATTCAATATTATAATATTATCTCAATATACTTGTACAACAAATACAAATACATGAATTCTCTAATTTTCAAGCAATCATCTTAACATTTCAAAATGTAATCCGCATTTGCGTCTATGTTTTATAGGCCAAAAACTATAGTATGTTAACTTTCCTGTTACCCTACCTAGCTGCCATCCAAAGTATTTTATGGGAGTTTTGGTAACATGAAACAACGGGAAAATTGGTCATTTCTGTTCACGTGTCTCTTAAAGTCAATAAAATAAATTTGTAAAAAAAATGAAATAAATAAAAAAAATTGAAAAAATTAAAAAAAACATAATAATGTGTCGACCTACTATAATTTGGGTGGTTTAACTTACTCTTTGCCCCATGATGGCGCCTTTCTAAACCATATAGACTTTTCTAGGCTGCCCCATAGACCGTATTTGTGATCACCTGTAAATTGTTGGGTACAAATCTATTGGAGGGCTGGAGCCAGAAGTTTATTAATTTTTATTATTACTTTCATAGTGACCAATAATTTAGCATGTTCAAAATTTCCTGAAATAAAATATTATTGAGAGAGGTTAATTGATTAATTTATTACATAAGGCGTCAAATGGCATCATCATGGACTAGGAAGGGGCATCAAATGGCGCCACCATGGGGCAATGGTAGTAAGCCTTCATGGAGCATAGAGTTAAATCAGAATTCGAACAAAACTTGTTTTTGCCTTAAAAACAGTTCAGTTTGTACAATAGAATAAAGCACAGGCCCAAATTAGGAAGTTGTTTGTTTGGGGCAACATAAACTTGCTAAGGATCACGGTAGGCCATTTTTTCTAATTTTATTTTATTTATTTATTTATTGTTTTTTTTTCAATTGTGATAACATACCTGGTGACAACATTGTTTCATGAGAGTAGAGACAGAGATCAGATGCGCCAAAATAGGGAAAATATTACCATTTTTATGGATCCTGTCTTTAATACAAACATGTAGTTTCCTAGTTTACATATATAATTTCAACATAAGACCATTTATTCCTCGATGAATAAAAAACAAGCGTTCTGAGAACTCCAACATCTCGCCTTGCGGGGTCATCCGCCGAAGCTGCAGCAGTATTGAAAGCATAAATATAGAGCAAACAATAACGTCTGGAATAGATGATGTGGTACAGACAATAATGTCTGGAATAGATTATCTGGTACAGACAATAACATCAGTCCCATGTTGGATTACTGCCAGATAGGTAAATCCCGTGTAAGATGGATAGGTCAGTGTCGTGGGATCACTGCATAGGGCAGTCCAGTGAGAAATTACTGCTGGATTGTTCAGTCTTATGCGAGATTACTGCTGGATAGGCAAGTCCTGTGTAGGATTACTGCTGGATGGGCCAGTCCTGTGTGTTATTTATGCTGGATACACCAGTCCCATGTGGGATTACTGCTGGATAGTCCAGTCCCAAGTGGGATTACTGCTGGATAGGCCAGTCCCGTCTGGGATTACTGCTGGATAGGCCAGTCCCGTCTGGGATTACTGCTGGATAGGCGAGTCTCGTATGGAATTACTGCTGGATAGGTCAGTCTCATAAGGGATTACTGCTGCATAGGCAGTCCAGTGTGGGATTACTGCTGCATACGGCAAGCCGGTTTGGGGTTACTGTTGGGGAGGCCAGTCTTGTGTGGGATTACTGCTGGATAGGCTAACTCTGTGTGAGATTACAGTGGGATAGGTCAGTCCCATGTAGGATTATGGTTGCATAGGTCAGCGCCGTTTGGGATTACTGCTGCATAGTGCAGTCCAGTGCGAGATTACTTCTGGATAGGTCAATCCCGTGTGATATTACTGCTGTATAGGCCAGTGCTGTTTGGGATTACTGCTCCCATGTGGGATTACTGCTGGATAGGCCAGTCCAGTCTGGGATTACTGCTGGATAGTTGAGTCCCATATGGGATTACTGCTGGATAGGTCAGTTTCTTGTGTCATTACTGCTGGATAGGCCAGTGCCACTTTGGATTACTGCCGGATAGACCAGTTCCGTGTGGGGTTACTGCTGGATAGGTCTGATCAGGAAAACATGAAACATGTCCACCAAGCTTTATAATTATCCCACGAAAGGTTCAGCAAACTTTCCATGTACAGATCTACATTGAAACGTAAGAAGTACAAAAATTCACATTTAATGTCATATTTCTTAAATAGCACATGCACATCCTCGAATCACAATGAACTTGGGTAGCAAGTGTCAAACTCATCCAATGAAAGCTGACAGCTTCAGCATACTTTCCATGTACAGGTGTACATGTATGTACATTATTATTGGTAGATTACTAAGACAAAACCCTCAAAATTTGAACAAAAATGAATATTTCATCTCCTAAAGAGCACAGGAACATCGTCTAATCATATGAAATAAGTGTATCAAGTTTCATAATCATCCCATGACAGCTGACAACTGCAGCAAACCTTCTAAGTACAGATGTGCATGTATACATGTAGAGGCCTAAATGTACAGCCTCTACATGTACAATTCGGCTAAACAGAAAACTCATTTGCAATAATTTGTACCAAAATTAATATTTCATCTCAAAAATAGCACAGTTATATCCTCTAACCATAAGAAACATGTGTACCAAGTTCCATAATCATCCAATGACAGCTGACAACTGCAGCCAACTTTCTATGTACATGTACATGTACATGTGCATGTATATATGTAGAGGACTACATGTGCAATTTTGCTAAACAGAAAACTCTATTTGGACAAAAAATCAACATTTCATCTCAAAAATAGCACGGGTACATCCTCTAAAAATAAGAAACATGTGTACCAAGTATCATAATCATCCAATGACAGCTGACAACTGCAGCAAATTACAACTTCTAAGCACTTCTAAGTGCAGATGTACATGCGCAGCACATGTACATCTGTACTTAGAAAGTTTGATGCAGTGCACTTCAGCTAAACGAAAAACTCTATCATAAGGATTTTAACATTGGAGCACCCCAGGGGCAGTACTCCCAGATGGAATACCCACCTCCCCCCCATATTTTTTTTATTATTATATTTTTTATAAACTTTTTAGATTTTTTTTAATTTGCTAAACCAAATAATCCCAGATAATGGGATGTCCCTAAGTCTTGAGGTAGCAGGCGAAGGGCGTGCAAGTAGGCAGTCTCCACTATAATTAGGATTCCTGCAGTAGCAATTATTACTGGTAGATGTATGCACTTAAGGATAGCTGTCCCCTTAGAGGGTCAAAATTGGTCATCTTTTTATTATTTCTTTATTCAAATATTCATTATTTTCTCTAACATTTGGTGAAAAAATGAAATCAAAGTTATAAATAGAAGTGCTTCAGTATTAGGATTAAAAATTTAGTTTCCGAGGCACTGGAACAATTAAACAGATTGCCTTAGCTTGGGCTTGGCTACTATTGTTTTTGTCTGTTAAATTTGCCTTTCCAAAACTCATTTCCGCAGTATTATTGTAAGCTAATTATCTATTAGTCCTACTTATTTACATTAATCTATCCCCTTCTGATCAAAATCATGCAAACATCTGTATTTTTGTTTCTAATTATAACAGGCGGGTGGTTGGGTGGGTTCAGGTTCCTGTTGCTTCAATGCATTTTGCTGAGAAGCAACAGGAACTTGATAATGTGATGTCTAGCACTGTAATATCACTTGTCTTTATTGCACCATGTAAGCGTCCTGTCGGTGTCTTGTGCGCTCTCCTCAGTGTTTTATAGGGTGGATGGAGGGTGTCTGGTTCCATGCTGCTTCAAAGATTTCTTCTTTGAAGTAGCAGGAACACAACTGAGCTGGGTGGTGCTTAGTTGGTTCGTCGTGATATAGCTGAAATATTGTTGAAAGCGACGTTAAATTCTATTCACTCACTCATTCTGATTATAACAGTGACACTTCACTCACACACCCACTGTGATTCTCAGCTGAACAAGTTTTAGCAAGTTTTTAAAGTTTAAATTGGACTTTAAACCGCCTTGATGAAAAAAACTTAGTGTAATAGTTTCCAGAATAAACAGGAATTCGAGTAGGTCCCATTAGACAGATTAAAAATGTATTTGACAATAGAATTCAAGCAAAATTTTTGGATTAATTCATCAGATGTATAGCTGGACACATTTTGCTCGATTTCTAGCCTTTCATTGTTGTACAAAATCCGAGATTTAAACGTTTATTTCTCGAAAAGTATCCATGCTACGCTTTTGAAATTTGGCATGCTTGTTACTTATAAGGTGATCTAGTACACTCTATCCCACTTTTTGTAAATTCGGATTAGTTTTTGAATTATTCAACTTTTAAGACAAATGACCGTAAATAGTATGTTTTTTCAATTTATTTTAGTAAAATAGCTGTAAAAACAAAACCAGGCAAAAATTTTAAAAAATGAGATAATGTTTACTAGTTCGAATTGTCTCCTATCAATGTATACCATCAAAGTTGAAACAAGACCAACAGTTTTCATGAAATTTCAATTGAAAAATGGACGCTATTGTTTTCATTTAACTTTTTTTAAATTGGAATATTTTCTACACAGTAGCAGCGTCGGTTATACATATCATATAGTTGGAATCCGTATGACGTACGCTTTCATAAAATATATAGTTTATTAAGGTTATCTTGTATATTTATTGATACAGACGACAAATTGTCACGGGGGTGCAAAAACTGCCTCTAAGGGGACAGCTATCCTTAATAAATATTGTATAGCACATGTATAATTATTAGAATTAGGTATAGGGATATGAGTACTGGTTTTGTAATAGTATGTTTTGATAACAGTTTGTGTATTCCATATTAACTCTGGAAGTTCACATTCATTCATTGGTGTTAGACAAGTTTCCACAACTGTTGCAAGACAAGAGCCACTGCCTGTTGTGGTTAAATTGTGCCTTCCTTGTCATTCCATATATATATAATCTTTTTGTTTATTTAGGTAAGTGTCCCTACTGCTAATTGAGCTGTCCAGTCCTACTGTTAATTGAGATATGTCAATGTTAAATGAACTGGCATGCCAGACATTGGAATTAATATTACTTGAACAATTGTTAAAATAGTATAATTTGTGATTGTTAGGAATCTCTACCTGTGGAACTCGCTATATAAAACTCTAATAGGTATAAATATTGTACAGGATGAAAATAAATCTCTTAACTTTTAGAATTCATCTTGGCATGCGACTATGCAGCGCCAAGGCAGCTAATAGATGTAAGATAGGTAACCCTTGTTCATGTACATGTCGATTGCTACTACACATTTAGTTTCTGTAATATAGAAGTGCTGTATAATTGTGTCTATATTGGAATTAGTTAAAGTCAAAGTTAGTTAACTAGATCAGGGTATTATATAAAGCTAGATTTTGTATATACTTAACGTGGACTACGTGATAACCAGAGATCAGCCTGGTTATAAAATCTCTCTCACAATACAGTGA
>JAVTVY010045349.1:0-21242 GCA_036873755.1 Hanleya hanleyi
GTCACAAACGCTGTGTTCTTTCGCAAGTTCGTCCGTAAGATATACCGACTTTTTTAATATTCACATACATTCAACGCCATAGTTTTTAGAAAAAGTGAAGCAATACCTTCCCCAAAATGCGTTTACTTCATGAAGGACCCTTGTCAACAGGGATGAATGAAGCTCGGTGGTGCAGTTATGGAGTTTTATGCATATTGGGAGTATAATACATTTTGGTATATCGTTATCAGCAGTTGGAAGACAAATACCTCTTAGCTGGAGAAACGTTTTGTGATTGTTAAATAAATTTTCCACAGTAAATGCAGTTTGAGAGTAAGTAGACATGGTAGACGTATTTGGTAATGGTATGCTTATACTCAATTCCCTAACCACCAGCTAGCAACAGTAATATTTACAAAATAATATATTATTTGGAGCTGTATCTGTTGGGACTATGATGAAGTTACTCTGGAGATTTGCTAGAACTTCTTACGAATTGGGGTTTCTCAGTGCTTATTTTGCTTGATGAAGGGTACTTCTGTCAATATGGCAGATTGTTTCAACGACCTCACTCTTGGTGAGCCAAGCCAATCAGCGAGTACTGTAGGGACAAAGTTTTTCTCGCTTTGACCACGGTGCTTTACTTGCTAGGCTGATCAGTGTGCCGGATAATAGGAACTGTGGACACTGTTGTGCCCTGGCACATGTAGGCACCGTCGTGATAATACTGAAAAAATGTTGAAACACTCAGTCACTCATGCAACAAAGTACTGTTCCAATGCATCTGTATTATCTTCTGGTCAGCCTTCAAGTTTATTCATCTCGGATCTCTATATTTAGGTCCCTTCATCAGGAGTGATTTCCTTATCACTCACTATATCAATGGTGTATGGGTAAAGTTCGACGATTCACAATCAAAACTATAACCCTCGGGCGTATATAAGTTCCAGTCAAGCTCCTTGAGAGAATTAAGGTAATATTTTTGGCTATATAGATTTAGTATCTAATATATGAATTGCAATTGCGGTCTGTGAGCGTTGCTTACCTCTGAATCATTCAGGATACGTTGTGACTTAATTATGTCCAGTCCTTTATCCAAATAGTTGAGTTTCAAGAAAAAATGATCTTGGGATGTTTCGATTGTCCACATACTTAAGATGGGAATGTCAATACAAATACTTAGGATCAGTATAATACAGCATTGCCCATACTATACCTACGTGCGCTTCATCAATATCGCATTCTGGGAGTGCAACTGAAGTGCTTGTCTTCCTCGTGAGAAGCGTGGGAAGACGTGGGCCAAGCACGTCAACTTGAGACGTGATATTACATGTAGTAGTTGAGGCATCGAATCGTGGTATGAGAAACACGATGTTGTGTTCTGCAAACCCATTATCCGACTCAGTGAATTTGTTGACTATTTAGAGTATGGAAAAGCGATATCAGGGAGTAGGTGACGTTTATTGACTTGGTGTCGATATACCAGTCAAATAACATACACCTTCGCCTTCCCTAGTCAGACCCTGCATTTATCTAGCTGTGATGTCGTAGCATCTCTATTCATTATTGTGTGAGACGGTATTTAATCGGGTTAGGGTAACCGTTGGAACAGCCCGAGATAACCTGTACCGCTTTGCTGATATTTATCTTGGAAGCTGAGTTACAGATGGTACGGTCAGTGTGCGAAGGTTAAAAACGTACAAGATTTCAGAACTACGGTTGAATATCCCCGGAAGTTGTGCAGGTATTACCATGTAACTCACGCGTTAAGATAATCGATAGTGCGGTTCTCCATTATAGAAAATCCAAAAATGGTCCTCACACGGGCATGTACCTAGAATATAAACTCAGTTTTATCGAGTTACGTAAGATTACTGATCATTCAGCGGACGGAATATACAGCTCACACGTATATCGAGTGATGATCAGCAGGCGGATTTTTTTGTTATTTTCCTATATTCATTAAACACTCCTGAATGTTCACACAATCATCCTTGACATTGTTATTTCCTCCTAAACGTATCTTTCTCTTCTAATCGACATTTTTTTCTCTTGCTTATCTATTAGATACGTTCAAGCATCTGATCGTCACGATGACAGATTAAGCATGAGGAATTTATAAATACATTTGAGTGACATTGGATAGATTGTTTTCTCCCCGAATCAAGAAAAGCTGTAAATCCAAATCAATCAGTTGATAGTGCATTCTGTCGGTAAATGGTAATTGGTAAATGGTCTTCACAAGAATCAAATATTCTTCGATTTCTCGCCAATGAATGACACAGGATTGAGCTAGCGGGTATATATATGTAGTTATTACAAAGCTGACGGTGTGGCGTGTAACAAGGAAATTTCCCCCATCAGTTGTTATGTCTGTGAAGGCAACAATTTATTTCTTCAATTCTGAAGCAATCGTTTTGCAAAGATAGTAGTGAATAATATGTTTATTATAAAAAGTTTCATGCTGTAGGAGCTCACAGTCAAAACTGACGTACAACAGCGTTGAACTCCCTAAAATTCAGGAAATGGCTCTGACTCAAATGTCCGACAATGAACTTTGATCTGACGACTGAACAGTCACAAGGGTTCCCTGAATCTATTTAGGACAATAATTAAGAAATCCGCCCGCTGATCAACGTTAGATGTACATTTGAGCTGTATATCCGGTCTGCTGAATGAGCAATTTAACGTCGCTTCAACTGAAAATTAAATTACTGAGTAATTAATTTAAATTAATGAGTAATTTAACGTTGTTTTCAACATGTTTTTTTCAGTCAACTATCACGACGGTGCCTACATGTGCCAGCACACGAGAGTGTCCACAGTTCCCATTATCCTGGGATAGATAGTAAATGCTCAGGAAATAATTACTCATGAATGAGTAATTCATTTATTACCTGTGTATGATAGGATTCTGCTGGTGGAGTTCTACTCCCTGAGGCCCGCCATCTGTACATGTCTCTCGACAAATATATGTAGGTTTGTTGATTTGGTGGAAAATTTAAGCCGTACGACGTCGGACATTACAGATTAGTTTTCCTGTGTATTCTTGCATTTACCAGTTTTACCCCATGTTAAGGCGTTTAGTCCATCATACGTCCACGATGCTCATTCATTAACATCAGATGAGTTGCTTGAGCTGATCTGTCATCACAGCTCTCGAGCTAGCGTACATAATTCCGCTTAAGCCTGTGCCAGAGGTCGTGTGGATACTTCATTGTCTCCACATGAACAAACGCAATAAAAGTGCAACTGAGATATATAATGCTTTCCTGTAGAGTGATATGATTGCTTTTCAGTCGCCAGACGTCGTCAATTTTTCCCACCTCTTGCATATCGCTTCAGTTTATTACCTGTATATGGTAGGATTCTGCTGGTGGACTGTTAGTCACCGAGACTCACCCTCCGTACATGTCTCTCTACACATATCTGTAGGTTTATTGTTAAATTTAAGCCGTACGACGTCGGGCATTACAGGTTAGTTTTCCTGAGTATTCTTGCACTTACCAGTGTCACCCATGTTGAGGCGTTTACTCCATCAGACGTCAACGATGCTCATCCATTAATATCGGATGAGTTGTTTGAGCTGAAGCCGGTGCTAGGGGCCGTCTGGATACTTCATTGTCTCCACATGAACAGCTGCAATAAAAGCGCAACTGAGATACTAAGGCTACATCCGAGAATCCGCCGAATTCTCGGGTCTGAATGTTAGGTGTCGACGAATGCTTTCATGTATAGTTATATGGTTGCGTTTTAGTCGCCAGACGTCAATTTTTCCCATCTCTTGCATATCGCTCCAATCTTAAAGAAACTCGATATAATTGAGTTCATATTCTAGGCACTTGCCTACCCGAAATCCTATTTCTGGGTTTTCGATAATGGAAAATGGTCATCTCGATTACATTAACATGTGAGTTACTATGGTTACCTACATAACTTCAGAGGTTTTAAACACCTTCATTGCAGTTCTGAAATCTGGCACGTTTATACCCCTCACACAATTACCATACCATCTGTGACTAAACTTTCATGAATTTCAGGAAATTAAACACTGAATTTGGTGAATATAATCTGAAATTGTGGTTGTAAGCCCTGAATATGTAGTGTTTAATATTGAAAGAACTTGAAAACATGAACGAGGGAGAGTGAGTGAATATTTGTGAGATATTACGTAAATATATGAAGGGTTACCTATTTTGTTTAGCCTTCATCGCTTCCTACCTGAAGTTGGAAGCCACGTTTATCAGGAAAAACTATAATATCTCGATTTGTTTTTCCACTAAATCTTGTGATAAACATACCACGGCGTTTGATGCCAATAAGTAACTATCAACACAAATACTCAACGTACTGCGAACAATCGAAGAATGTGCTCAGAGAAAAACCTTAAATTAGAGAAGGGTTCTGTGAACCTTCCCCCGCCGCCCCCCCCCCCACCCCCACCTAATCCTATTCTAAGCACATTTCCATGACGACAGAAATAATCACACATTTGAGAGTATGCCCTTCTTCTGTGTTCCCGACTCCCTGTGGCGTTAAGCATGCTAAGTACCCCTTTTAATATTATTGTTCATTGTTGGCAATCCTATTGCATTCTGTCATCTTTTCATGACTTTTTGACCAAAATTTTGGCAGAACGGGCCCCACGAATAAACGTTTCTTAGTGGCATTAAATACATTCCTTGTTTGTGAGATATAGAACAGCTTTATTATCAAGCAGATTACTTTCATATCGGAATGAATTTGAAAGTGTTCCATAATGTGACATGGCATTGGTGCTAACTGCCGTACGAAAAAGGTCTTTCGACTATTGACGCGAAAATTGTTTTATGGACGACGGCTGAAAATACAAGCGTCTAATCCGTCATTCAATATTCAGCCGTCGTCCATTGAAGAATTTCCGCATCCATAATCCAAAGACCTAATCAATATAATAGCACTAGCACCAGATTAAAAGGATAATTCATAGTATACATTCAACTAGGCTAATTTCACGCAAGACAGAAGCGATTAACAGTTTTCAATGATGCCAGCATAACATCATGATGTTCCAAAAATAGCAAATCCGCATCGCTGAGCAGTATTCTTAATTTATATATATATATACGTTGTAAAGTCGTTATCTAGAGTACGATGTATCTCAGTCACGCTTTGATTGTGTCTGTTCATCTGAACACCATGAGGATCTTAAAATACATAGGTTCACACGGCCCAGAGCCCCGGGTTAACCGGAATTAGACACAAGATACGAAACGTACCGCCATAGATCTTGCACGCTACGCTCGTAGTTTGCTATCAGCATGCGATATGTATCGCCAGATTTGAGAAACTTCGAGTGGGGGCGCTTGATGTTTTAGCCCTGTTTTACAAGTTTCTGCAATAATGTTTTGTGACGTTGATTAAAATCGTCACATTTAACAGAGGATCTAGCAAATGCTACTAGGCGAGATATGTATACGCCATATGCAGATCCCTCTGGTATATCACTGTCCAGAAAGGGATAGTTTACGATGTCGAAATTGTAATCATTTATTTTGTCGTAAAGTCACTGAATACTGAATGTCAGATCTGATGCCGGTATTGTCAGTAATACGGATTTGAGTAGATGAACATATCGAGTTCTGGTCAACATCATTACAAACCGTTGACCGCTATCTCTCTCTTGAACCAGGAATTTGATTTCAAAGTACTCTGACTATGACATTCGTCTGAACCAGGATTAGGGAGACTTCAAAGGACTCTGACAATGATATTTGTTTCATACAGGATGGATGACTCAATAAGTTACGGATTGTTTGAAAGATTGATAGATGTGAGAGCTGGTAAGCACGACAGATAAATTCAGATTAGAATATACATATAGTGAGAATGAAAACAATAACCCTTGACATTTATTTCTTCGAAAACGTATTTTGCTCCTCTACTCGACACTTATTTCCTCTAGCTTAAAGTTCGAGTATCTGACCATCAAGATGACATATCGATATATTAAGCAAGAAGGAAGATGGAGAAAAGAAAAAAGAAAAAAATACCAAAGGTTCACATCTATGATGTCCCAAGTACCATGCATTATCGTTTCGACAATTTGTTTAAATTGAGATTACAGACATTACCGATTATTGTATACTCGATATGTTTTCTGAATATGATGGACTGTAGCCAATGAATGATAACGATCATATTCGGTTTTATATCTCAATCTATATATAAATCGTCTGACTTCCTCACATTCAATCTTTATTTGTTCAGAAGGAAGAATCGACATACCCAGGATATAAAATAGTGCCACATAAACCTGAATTTATTGAAAAATCAGTTTGAAGATTTTGTTTCACAAAACGAAATTCCAGATTTTCTTTTTCTGTAATTTCATGGATGTGAACAAGCGAGATCACACCTGTGCCGTAGGACAAAAATAAAATACCACAAACAAGCACAAAACGATCTGATGAACAACCGAGTTTCCAAACATGTACACATGCATATTTGTAGGGAATGCATTTTAAGGCCTAATTTCTCGAGTACGTACAGTGTTTTAGTGGTTTCAGACTCACACATATCTACACATTTTGTGCGCGTATTAAGCTGTGGGTCTTGTAGTTTGATACTAGTATCTTATTCAGCTCATAGATACCCCCGGTGCTGTAAGACTATATTCGAAAAGCTCTATGTGAAACTAAGCTTTTATGACACATCGCGTTTTTAGAGACTCCGCTAAATGATTTTATTTATTTGTTTTTTTTAAAGAGAGAGAGATAATTAAGGTTCAGCAATATGTCAGCTATATTACGACGATCAAATAAAATTCTAAGTATGCCAGCAAAACAATTTTACAACCCAGCAATCTAGAACTGATCAACTCAACACATTAACAACCTGTACATAAAATTGATACAACAGACCGATTTCTCTCAAATATCCTAAAATCGAATCTTCTTTTACCCGACTAATAAGATCTTCTAAAGTAGTTAAAAACAATCTCTTACAATCTTAAAATGTATACAGTCTATCAAAATATGTTTCAATGTGAGATCTCTGAGCTTGGAATGCACCTCGGGGCTGGTTCTTTTTTTTAGTAAATGTTCGTGAGTTAATCGTGTATGGCCGATTCTACACCGCCAGATCATGGCTTTGTCGAAACCTTTCTGGCAGCTCAGATGAGTATCGCCTACCGACTTTTTGGAACTTATGAAGTTTGTTACTTTTTTTCAGCATCCCATAAATATTGAAACAGCTTCCTCACATAAGCACAGATACAGGGTCTGAAATCGCTATAGGGTATTCCCCGAGGCCCGCCCCCTGTACAGACCTTTTGGTCTTTGATATATGTTGGCGTTTGTGGGAAGTTGATGCTGGGTCGACATCGGGCCTTACAGACTAGTCTTTTGTGTTAAATGCCGTCATTTTCATCTGACGACGATACAGCTCACCAATCCCCAGAGTACGAGTTGTCAGAGCATTTCCATCATAGCTCTTTAGATTTGTATCTAATACCGCTTATGCCGGTGCTAGAGGCCGTGTGGTCAGATCATCAAAGTTGCCACATGATCAGGTACAATAAAAGCGTACCTGAGATACAACACATATCACGAATCGTTAGATTCTTGGTATGTGCTTTAGAATAGGTTTACCGGAAGACTATACTGTGAAGTCATGTGGCTCTGTCAGTATGTCGGCACCTCTTCCCACTCCCCTTATATGTGTTGTAATTTTAACATGTATATGGCGAGATTCTGCTGGTGGACGTTTCTTCCCCGAGGCCCGCCCGCTGTACAGACCTTTTGGTCTTTGATATATGTTGGCATTTGTGGGAAGTTGATGCTGGGTCGACATCGGGCCTTACAGACTAGTCTTTTGTGTTAAATACCGTCATTTTCATCTGACGACGATACAGCTCACCAATCCCCAGTGTACGAGTTGTCACAGCGAAACAGCTCACCATTTACCAATATACGAGTTGTCAGAGCATTTCCGTCATAGCTCTGTAGATTTGTATCTAATACCGCTTATGCCGGTGCTAGAGGCCGTGTGGTCAGATCATCCAAGTTGCCACAGGAACAGGTACAATAAAAGCGCACCTGAGATACAACACATATCACGAATCGTTAGATTCTTGGTATGTGCTTTAGAATAGGTTTACCGGAAGACTATACTGTGAAGTCATGTGGCTTTGTCAGTATGTCGGCACCTCTTCCCACTTCCCTTATATGTGTTGTAATTCCAACATGATCAGCCTCATTATTTAGAGCTGCCTTAGCCATCTCATCAGCTACAGTATTTCCTTTGATGCCAACATGACTAGGCAACCAACCAATCAAAATAACAATCTGTTGATCAGATCTACGGTCATATAATTGTAGAATATTCAAGATGGTAAGATGACTTGAAGATTCACTTTTAATTGCTCGGAGGCATAACAGTGAATCTGAGAATATGACATATTTCTCGTTTTTATTGGATCCTATACCTCCTAGAGCTGAAGAAAGAGCTTTGGCTTCGGCAGTGTGTATCGAATTTTTACCTGGTAGTCGAAATGTTTTAGTTGTGGATCTAAAAATAGTAGCACACGCTACTCTCTCGCCATCATTAGAACCATCTGTATAAATAGCCTGGTTCGATCTATATTCTTCCCTCAGTAGACCAAATTCCTGTGCAGATACATGTACGAGCTGGTTCTTGTCTGCCTTCTTACGTTTCGTCAGTGTAATATCTACTACACCGTGTGATTTTATGCGAACTCCAAAAGGTAGAATAATGGAGGGTTTTCTCAAATACAAATCTACATATTGAGGGTTGAAAACGGTTATATGCAGGATTTGAGCGATTAGATTACAATTTAGTGATTTAGTACAGTGATGGTTTAATTCTGTACTATTCTAAAAGAATGGCCCCCTTACTAAACTTTCTACGCTATCTCCGGAAGTACAAAAATGGAGAACTGAAACTCCGTGACTTTATCGTTTATCATATTGGGGTCATTTTGAGCCTATTTGCATGACCCCACGAGCAGAGGATCATGAGTAAATTCAAGATGGCGACCACGTGAGGTGCCAGAAAAGTGATTTTTTTCGTCATATTTCTTAATTTAATATTTACTAATTATATTCACATTAATAGTTACTAATTTATCATGCAGATTTTGTAGAGAAATTGCATAAATAATAGATTCGAAAAATCGGCCCAAAAATGCCGTTTTTGAAAATGACGTCACTGTGACGTCATCAAAGCGGCCATCTTGGATTTTTCTACATTTTCTGTATGAGCTTGACCCAAGGGTATGGTGTGGTAAGTTTCAGCTCCCTAACTCAAGGGATAAGAAAGATAATTACGACCCCAAAAGCCCAGGCCAGATAGGGTTAATTCTATTTAGACAAAGTTGTAATGTTCTCTCAATATTACATATACCTTTTCCACTACACGATGAAGTGTTGAAATCATTTTGAAATCTACAGGGAGTGAAATCTAACGATAATTACCAGGTTCTGTGTGGTTACTGACAGTTATTGGGACTGGTACCACAATGGCATTATGGCATGATGGTGAAAAGTCTTCTGTTACCCTATATCTGTTAAATATGCGTAATAGGATATTATGCGTTGTAGAGAAGACTCGGGTGGATATTTCAAAAGTCGATATTGAATATTATCAGGGCCTGCAGCAGAATCGTTAACTCTCTGGAGAGTAGAATGCATTAGTTCATCAATTGTAAACAAAGCTTCACGGTTAATGGCGGAAAAATTAATTTCATTCTTCGAAATTTAGGTACACAATTATCTGACGAAGAATTCTGGCAATTGTTACTCTTAGCTTATTTGCAATTTCTACTCTGTCAGCTATCACCTGATTTCCATCGTTGTGATGATGATCACTGGACTTGGAATTTTCACTTTTAAATCTTTGGATCATATTCCAAACTTTTATTATTGGAGTATGTTTATTGATATTAGAAACAATTTTTGCAAGAATGATGTTTTTTCAGTTCATGGTTCTGCAGCTTTAGCTCTAGTAACCCTGGGATCTTTCAAATTTTCAGAATTAGGATGTCGGTGGAAACACCGTTCAGTTTTCTTCCTACCTTTCCTTGCTTCTTTAATGTCATCATTAAACCATTTTTTTAATATGTGCAACTCCTAAGGATGTGGGTATGGTTTGGTTTGCAATTTCAATCAACTTGTCTGAGAATAACTGTGAAGAATCTGGAATATCAGCGAAAGAGACTTTATAATTTTTGTGAACAAAGCTTTTCAACATCTTGCCAAGTTGCTTTCTTAAAAATATATCCTGTTGAAGGAGGGTCATCGGCTGAAAGAACAGCTTTAAAACAGAGCGAAGAGATCATTTTCACAAAGGTCATCATGAACAAATGTGTATAAGAACCATCATTAAAAATACACATGAATTATTTGATATAAAATCCTTAAGATTTTTTCCTTACAATTCTCTTCAGTATCCCAAAGGATACTAAGACCGTTAAAATCAACCATCAATAAACAAGGCTTAGGGAGCTGAACCTAAAGATTCTGTAGTTCGCCAAGACGGAGAACACCAGAAGAAGTTCTGTAAACCGTTAATAATGTGAAGGCAGAATTCAGAGTAACACGAACTGCCACAGTTTGTAATTCTGTCATTAAGACTGTGTAAAACACCCATTTTAATCAGTGTTGACGAGCCGCCTGTAGCTCTTCCATTGACGAAATTTATATTTATCTCTATCTGCTTTCTTGAAAGTCTCGTTGAAACAAAAACTAGCATTTCGTAATCCCGAGCTTAGACCTAAAGTTCAGTTAAATTCGGTCAAACTCCTCTACAATTCCAGTGAATGAGAGTCGGCGACGGAGCCATATTTTGGCTATATAACGAAACGAATCGTCTGACTGGGAAATATAATGTCAGTTTAATGAATGTTACCGATTTAGTTTAGCTATCCGCGATTGCAGTTTGCGTTCTTTCTGCTGTTCTTCGTGCAATAACCGTTTTTATCATACTGTCCATAAACTTTTAAATCTCTTCTCTGCAATAACTTTTTTCCAAGGAAGTTGAATCCTTGTCTGAAAGTTTCTTTGTCGAGGTCAGAATCCACGTTATCAGTTGGTGTAGCGTTCAAATCATCACCACAATTCATGTGTGTATCTCTGTTGATTACAGCGTTATTTTCTGCCTCAACAGTTTTTTTGGATTGGGTCGTTAGCAGGAGCCAGAAGCTTCTTTCGTTCAACTAAGGTTTTCTCTTCTTTTCCGTTCTGTTGTTTCGGGGTGGACATTTTGCTAGAAGATTGTTGTTTACTATCGTTGATTTCTGTGCTTTTTGTAACCGATTCTTCATTTGATGTAAAGTTTAAATCATCACCACAGTGAATAGGATTAACATATGAATCGTCTGAAGGTATAGGTGCATATTGCAAACTGGCATTTGACGAGTTTGTATTGTCTAATATAGACAAGGCAACATCTCTCTGAGTCTTCTCGACCGGAGTCGCAGTGATGTCTGCAATTCCAGTAGAATTAGCATCTGACTTCTGAATATTTAGCATGCTATCGAGACTTTCATTGTCATCACCATTGTCAATTTCAATATACTCGTCTGCTTCAAAGTTACAACCACAATATACCTCGTCATTGTGGAACGAGAAACGATTTGAGGTTTTACCTTTCCCTATTGCCTGTCCCTGTTTTCTATGACTGAGGTCCTGATCAGGTCTTACACGTTTCCAGATGTCCTCTACCTCATCCTCAGACTCACTAGGCGACAAATAAATTTTCTGCTTGAGAGTTTTTTTCAAAAAGCTCAACACGAACTTTAGCGAGGGTAACAGGATAAATGCATCGTTTTTCTCATTTCTACCCTCAGCATCTGTAGGCAGCTTCCTGAATTTTGAACAGGCTCGTTTTTCATGTGATGCCCCACCACAGTTTAGACACTTTTCCGAATTTGACAATGCCAATTCATATGGCCTTCTGATCTACAAATGAAACAAGATTTAACTTCACCTCCATTCAAGTTTTTAATTTCCACGTTTTACCAAACGTATAGAACACGTGTATTATATCCTGAACTTTGCCGTAGCTATCAAATGCAGTTCTAATTTCACTTTCGGAAATTGCAATCGGTACTTAAAGTTTCACAAGTTTCATCGGGTACTGTAACGTACCAAAGAGTCTGACACCTGTAATAAAGTACATATGGTAATGATCCAAAAGAGTCTTTTAAAGCACGATACACATCAATCGGCTTAATATCTTGTAAGCCTGGGAGTTTAACTGTCAGTGACTCATAAAACCTCTTGCTCACCATAATGCGTGAGATTAATTTGGAAAAAAAATGAATTTGGAAAAAATTGAATTCGAAAAAAATTAATTTGAAAAATATTTCGGTCCTTTTAAACTTTTCAAAGATTACGATATAAATAAATAAGAGTAATTAATAATGACTTCTTAGCTGAGCACTCAATACACAGTTCGTATAAAGTTTCACAAATATCCCCAAAGAGATTCTCCCTCAAGAGTCGATTCCAAGTAACAATAGACTATAACCCGCAGGATTAACGCTGAAGGACAAGAGACAAATCCAAGAAAATTTCAAAAAACTTTGTTTCATTCCTTACAATGTTCAGTTCACGACCTGTATACATGGATTGCAGTCAACACCGTCATACGAAGTTATTGTTATTGTTGACCTTGAAATTTTAGAACGTTTTTTTTCATGTCAGATATAACGCTTACCTGCAAATTAGAAGTCTATTTTTGTGTTAGAGCATGAACTGATGTTTTACACAAGTTAACTGAAATTTTGCCACTTTCAACATCAAAATATATCCTCCAGAATGTAGATCTTTATATCCCGTACCAGCCATGCATACACATGCAGAGTGTGACAAGCAACCTTCGTGAGAACTCGGTTTATTTTGACGCCGGCCTATTGAAAAAATGAAGGACAAAGTCTTTGAAAATCCTGACGGAAACGACACGGGGGTGTCTCTTATGTCAAAACAAAAACGTATACGAACATATGAATTGAAAAAAAATCGAAGGGTCGAAATATATTGCACATTGCATGGCGCTGAATTCACTCAAATATGGGCCTTTCGGGTAGGTCATCAGGTCAACAAGGCTGTTTGGCAAGACTGCTGAGTCCTGGGTTTCGTCTTGGCGAATCCGTCTTGTATCTTTGGTCGTCTTTGCCAGACGAATCATGACTGGGGGTTATGCATCAAATATGCAAAACATTGAAAGAGGAAGCCAGCGTTTGAGAAGATGATTTGATTCACAGTTGCCTGAGCTAATGACACTTTATAGTACGAGTTTACACGTTGGTGTGAATGTTGTATGACATGGTCTTACCCCTTCGTGATTGAGTGGATATAAACTTTCAGCTTTGAACGATACTTGTTAAATTTTCTGACAAGAAAATGAACACATGTTGAGCTTTCGCACCAGGAAGGAGTATCATATAGATGGTACGATATTTCAGGTGAATTGACTAGCTGTCACGTTTGCCATAAGTGTTTTCCGTCGGGGATCTGACTGAGAGTAAAGAATGAGTAATAGTTTCTCTGTCGGAGAATCCATAGTCCAAAAATTGTATCAACTTCCATAAATGTAGCAATGCAACATTCTTGAAAAGCATATCCCTCATACTTGCTACACTGCGACATTTTTGCGTAACCTGTTATCTGGATATCGCAAGAAGATATTGAGCGTTCGTCATTGCGTTAATTAATAGCAAGGTAGTTATTGAGCCTTGGTACTTAGAGCCGTATATAAAACTTTTTTTAGATATATACTAATTTCAGATCACCAATCAACTGAATCAACTATCGCTTAGGCATCTACAGATAATTTATCTCATCTACAGAGAATATAACTCATTTACAGAATGTACATCACTATGATTAGTTATAAATAATTCAGAGACTTTTCGATATCTGGCCAGAATGACTAACTTTGAGAATCAAAATTCCAATAACATCTCCGCTTTAACCGTTTCACCCACCAAGCAAGACTTGTAAACGTGCTTGAGGTCTCTCTAATTTTTTCGAGGCGAGTAGATAGCTCGATAGAAGAAACAACATGACCGCCAAGGGCCAATCCATATCAAGTGATTTTCGTTATGTACATGTACCATTTGAAAGTCTGACAAGCCCAAACATGTTTTCTGAAATGGCGATGTTTTTATTTTGCATTTACAATATTTTGAAAGAGTTATTCGTTAGCGACTGTGATGCTGTCCATAGAACCTCATTAGTAATTATTTCCCTGGGACAGAACGACAATTATCGTCTTCCAATGTGGGTAGATGGTGGGGGTGGGAGGTTTGGTATGACGTTCTCGTGCTTGACTGCTTTCAAATTGGAGCTGTTCTGGAAAACCACGTATCCGCTCCACTTCTCACGAAGCATCATGTAATTGAGATCAAGTTTCTGAGCCGTAGAATGTCGATGACAACAAGAGAAACAAGGTTAATAATTTACAAACCGCCATTGGACGGTGAATTCAGATAGCTTTAAGCAAATAGTGAAGATTGTGATACTACAATCCCTCATCAGGACCTTATTGACCGTATAAGTTCATTAATAGTATCTGTGTTCCAGAAAACTGATCGTAGATATATTAATGTCGGAAGTCATAAAGCATTCTTTAGCTCGACTACATACAAGAGATATCATTCATGGGATGTTTCTTTGTTTATAGAGTTGCTCGAATTTCTCATTAAAAATATCTATGTGAAATTTGGCAACATAATATATCAGCAGCATATAGGTATTCCAATGGGTACTAATTGTGCACCCCTGTTGGCTGACCTGTATCTGTTCTCTTATGAATATGACTATATGCAGGCGCTTTCAAAAACCGATCCATTCAAAGCCCGTTCCTGCTCATTCACCAAACGCTATATACACGATCTTCTCGCTGTGGATAATCGCTATATAAATGACGCAGTGAAGGATATATATCCACCTTCACTGGATTTGAAGGAAACTACAGATAGCCCTACAGGCACATCTTATTTAGATCTCTATCTCTATAAAAATGAAGCGGGCATTCTCTCTCGTCGACTTTATGACAAAAGAGATGATTACAATTTCGACATCGTAAACTATCCCTTTCTGGATAGTAATATTCCAGTGGGACCTGCATATGGCGTATACATATCTCGCTTAGTAGCATTTGCTAGATCCTGTGTTAAATGTGATGATTTTAATCAACGTCACAAAACATTGTTGCAGAAACTTATAAAACAGGGCTATTCCACCAGGCGCCTCCACTCAGTTTCTCAAATTTGGCGATACATATCGCATGCTGATAGCAAAATACGAACGTAGCGTGCAAGATCTATGGCGCTACGTTTCGTAACTTGTGTCTAATTCCGCTTAACCCGGGGCTAGGGACCGTATGAACCAATGTACTTCAAGATCCTCATGGTACTCATATGAACCATCACAATCAAAGCGTGAATGAGATACATCATTCTTTAGATGACGACTTTACAACGAATATTATGGCTTAAGAATACTGATCAGCGATACGGATTTGATATTTTTGGAACATCATGATGTCTTGCCGGCATCATTGAAAACTGTTGACCGCTTCTCTCTTGCAGGAAACAAGCCTATGTTTATGTATACTATGATTGTCTTTTTGAATTTGGTGCTAATACTGTTATATGGAATATGGAATAGGTCTTTTGATTATGGACGCGGATATTCTCTAATGGACGACGGCTGGATTATGAATGACGGACTAGACGCTTGTAATGTCTGCAACACACGAGGACTAATATTAGATCAATGTGTGTTGGAGAAAAATTATGTGTTTAGTATGTAAACACAGTGCATAAAATACAACTACAAGCGCGCAAAAATAATTTGAAGGTTGACAGAAGATTCAAAATTTGCGCAGAGTAGACAGTAATATGAACGTCATCGTAGAGTATAATTTTTTTTGGAAAATAGGTTGAGTGAGACACAGAGCTGGTAAATATTCGCCACGCTACACATTGTATTATTGTATTAATCTTAATGCATTTTACCGCAAACAGTCAGTTTTTTCCAATTATCATACATATCGGTAGGTAAAGTAATACGACATGGAGAAGAACTCCAACTGATTTACTTAAAGCAATCGGCATCAAACAATATCGCAGCGGACTGGGACAATAAGAAGATAAAAGCACGGTTCAACATATACCCTGCCTTTGTATAATATCGTCCCAAATTATCCGACTGAACGTGACATTAAACCCTAATTCTCTCTCTCTCTCTCTCTCTCTCTCTCTCTCTCTCTCTCTCTCTCAAATCATCCGAAATATTTGAACGCTTATGCAATTTGCAGTTATATTATTGACATTCCGATAATATGGTAGAACTAACCGAAACAGTTCTAGAGAAGGCAGATGAAGCAATGTACGAACGCACAATCCTTACTCGGTTCCTGAAAGCCTTCTTAGGGGAGATTATATCAGGAATTAGTGTTGATGGGGTAATTGTTCTTGATATTTTAAAGACACGGATATGAATAACAAACGAACTACAGTGATGCTAACTACATGTTTTCTAATATGAGATAGCTAATCTCCACAATAATCGCCATGTATTTTTGAATTAATTGATGTGATAACCGGGAACAGAAGGCAAATAACATGATATGGTTAATAATATCCTCGAGTGGGAAGTGAAAACAAATTTATCTCGGGTTTTGTTTTCCGTGAAGCATATTTTACACAGGTGTATTACCTTCACTTGTGGATACATCTGATCCTACGTAGCAAATGTCACACAATGGTATATGTTATAATGGTTCCCCTCTGGCGAAATGACGTTTAACATCTATCTACCAGGGAAACGAATTGATTTGTTTTCTTTGCCACGGGTACGCAATTTGAGCCCAGGTCAGGTTGGCGTGGCCTTTAAATCAAACAGTCGTGTTCCTAGTTTCGTCCAGATCTGTTGTTCGGCGAATATGATTGATCAATATCACATGTAACTAATTATCCTTAACGAAATTGTTTCATACATGTTAAGTGAAGAATACATGCCCTCAACTCTCATCGAGCTTCCCGTCAGGGCGTGCATCAATGTCAATCCAAATGTTTTCGTCTGAAAGTTCGTCGGTTGTTAGGAGCTTGTTCTTTCCATCTCTTGCTTACCGTCTGGCATCTGGCATGGTGCTTATCCTCGGGGATAGCGTCTTCACGTGATGCGAACGTCATACATATGACGCCACGAAACGCTAGCTCGCAAGCTCGGCCATCTGAGACGTCCTCAAGTTTGATTGGTCGGTCTGACAGGCCGAGAGCGAAGGAAAGTACTGTAGAAAGAATTGAATTGGATCGATATGCAAGAGGTGGAAAAAATTGACGACGTCTGGCGACTAAAAAGCAACCATATGACTTTACAGGAAAGCATCCTCGGGACCTAACATTAAGACTCGAGAATACGGTGGATTCTCGGACGTAGCCGTAGCCGCGCTTTCATTGCAGCTGTTCAAGTGGAGACTATGAAGTATTCACACGGCCCCTAGCACAGGCTTAAGCGGAATGAGACACGCCAGCTCGGGAGCTGTGATGACAGATCAGCTGCAACAACTCATCTGATGTTAATGGATGAGGATCGTGGACGTCTGATGGAGTAAACGCCTTAACATGGGTAAACCTGGTAAATGCAAAAATACACAGAATTACAAGCGTCTGGTCCGTCATTTATAATTCAGCCGTCGTCCATTAAAGAATATCCGCGTCCATTATCCAAAGACCTATTCCATATAACGGTATCAGCACCAAATTCAAAAAGATAATCATAGTATACATAAACATAGGCTAGTTTCCCGCAAGAGAGAAGCGGTCAACAGTTTTCAATGATGCCGGCAAGACATCATGATGTTTCAAAAATATCAAATCCGTATCGCTGATCAGTATCCTTAATCCGTAATAATCGAACCTGTAATGCCCGACGTCGTACGGCTTAAATTTCCCACCAAAACAATAACATTTCATATATATATTCGACAGGGGGAATTTGGTTTAATGTCACAGTCAAGTTTGTTTGACTCATATGGTGACAGTCAGTTTGGATGGTGAAGGCAGCCGGAGTACCCGGAGAGAACCACCGCACGTCGGCAAGTAACTGACAAACTTTCACACATGCACCAGCTGGGCTCGAACCCGTGCCAGTCCAGTGGTGTGAGACTGGCGATCACCAGCGAGCCTTAGACTACTCGGCCACCAAGAGACATGTACAGAGGCTGGGCATCGGGGACTAACAGTTCACCAGCGATAAATTGGAGCGATATGCAAGCGGCAGGAAAAATTGACGACGTCTGGCGACTAATATTTACTTTTTAGCCTCATTTTTACTTAATATAATATAAATGACTTGGAAACGTAATCTTTACAATGGCAACTAATTTTTAAATCCAAAATATATGAGTGGGTGTTCTAACTACAACAAATCGAATCGAATAGATCAAGTTAGGTGTATTCTAAAAATGAAGCCCTTGCAACTTTAAAAAATAGTTTCCTTGTAGTCTGAGATATTGAGAAAATATTGATATTATATTGTCTTCCACCTCTCGCCCCATACTTACTAAGAAGAGATCTGTGAATAGTTCGGCTGTGATACACCCAAAATCACCAATTCGGTGTTATGTTTGAACCGCCTGGCACAATCTGTATAAAAGGGAAGGAAAAATTAATCCTTACATGTATATGCCAATTTAATGTCATTACGCATGAGTAATTTCCTTATGAAGGCTCTATCAACTTCCCATTTCACCTTTGCTGATAAACGAAAACTATAAGAACAGGGGAAGTGAAATAATTTTATGTACAAAAGTAGATGGAAGACCCCACTTTATATCCGATTAATAAAAAAGATCGCATGGGTTTCAAAATATCAGCATAGGAAACCGGATTTTTTTATATTCAAGATAATTTCATAGTCTGAAAATACAATCATTTCTATCGTCATACAGTTCGTTTCAATGTAAAGTTCTTAAGGAAATTAATTCAACTTTCCGGTGTTTCTAAGGTCCATTGAAGTCTCTCTGTATAAAGAAAAAAATCTGTGAAGATTTATCCTTATGTAGACTACCTTACCTTGTTTTGCAGAAAATAGATGTTTCATGATTTTGTCAAAAAACGGTCGACCTATTCATAATCGCGAGTATGTCTAGAATATTTATTTCGAAAACCACCCAATTATTGTATGTGTGGCTACTGGTCAACACAACAAATACCCACAGCGTTAGGGTTAGACTTACATTGTTTATTTGTTTCGTTGGAACTATAATGCAAAATGCAAAGGATATGGGAATTTACTTACATTCAGTGTAATCAAAATGTATATTCAATGTACATTGTTCGGCAAAAGGAGCACCACCCTCTTCTTGAAGGCTAACAGCCATTCGGCTAGACAAGAGGTGGTCATTGGAGAATTTATTCTACGTCAAATAAATCCCTAGACGCACCAAAACATGCCAAGAACGATATATCCCTGAATCATATAAAATACAGGTGAAATGATAACCGAAGAGGGTAAGACAATATCCTGATTATCGATTAGGTTCCACATAGCTATATCTGAATTAGCATTCTGATATGAAGACATGGTCTGAGATATATAGCTGGTAATGTGTTTTCAAAAATACAATAGGCTCCATGCTTTAACCTTGTGTTGTACTTGTACGCAATGAATGAGGCTTTTTCCTGATAATTGGATAGTTGGGTTACCTTAATTTTTCTCCCCGAGGAAAGGAAACCTAAATAATTCATAATAAGATATTACTCCTATATTCCCGCCTAAGTATATTGGTGCCTTCCAAGGAGATACGTGCTCCTTCCAGCTTTGTGGTGTTGTGGCGTTTACCCGCGTTTTTCTGAACAATGAACTGGTTTTGTTCAGAAAAATAGTGAATATTGGTAATATAGCTTCATATTGGAGACGCCCAGGTGACGTAAAATGTTTCGACGGTATTCTGAATATAGTCATTTATCTGTTTGGGGATTTTTCGTATATATCTTGGCATGGATATTTTAATATATCTAAAATCTTTAACCAGAATGATATTCCGATAAAATGAAACGGCAGATATGGAGACTTTAAAAAACAGCAGACTAGTTTGGCTTCAGTGTGTCATATTTTAGATCCATTAAAAACCCATCCTAAATGTATACGAAAAAAGAAAAGAAAGCAGACAAAAGTCCGAAACTATTTCATGTCACTCGCCTTTTCTCTCGTCGACTTCATAGCAAGCGAATAGTCCCGGAGATAAACGATGCTCCACGTCATGTCCTTGCTGTGGAGTCGAAGAGAGAGAAGGTTCATTTCATTTTTATAGAAACAAAAAAATATGACGGCTGTTTCCTTAAAATACATCTTTTGTCGAAATCATTGTCAATCACTTACATGGGAAAAGGGACACATCGTCGGTGATTCAGCATAGATAATAGTTATCCTCAAATCGTCTAGAAGAAAAATTCTACATCATACAATTTCAAAATCGATTAAAGTTGCCTTTTTAACACTATAATTCGATAAGTTAATTTAAAAAAGGCTTTCGGGATAATAAATTCGTTATTCACGTTTTCCCAGGGGGTATGAAAAGTTATGAACCTCCCTGAAACTCATACACCCTGAGGCGTCAGCCGAAGTCATACACCCTGAGAAAAACATGAATAACTAATATTATACCCCGTACCAACCATGCGTACAGTACAGCTATTACTCGAAGAATCAGTTTAAAAATACCAGCGAATGAAGGGACGGCATTAGAGTGTGTCAAGCAACCTTCGTGAGATCTCAGGTTATTTTGACGACGGCCTAGTTTATATGCGGAGAAATTGAAGGACAAAGACTTTGAAGATCCGGGCGGAAACGACACGGGGGTGTCTCTTAAGTGAAAAAAAAGAGTTGAAATATTGCATATTGCATGGCGTTGAATTCACTCAAATATGAGCCTATCAGGTAGGTCATCAGGTCACTAAGGCTGTTCGGCAAGACTGCTAAATCCTGGGCGTCGTCTTGGCGAATTCGTCTTGTATCTTTGGTCGTCTTTGTCAGACGAAACATGACTGGGGATTATGCATCAAATATGACATTCTAATAATCGCAAAACATTGAAAGAGTAAGCCAGCGTCTGAGAAGATTATTTGATTCACAGTTGCCTGAGCTACACTGTAAAAAGCAAGGTTTTCAAAACCCCATTTTCTGCGCTCCAAACACCATTTCTGGTGTACGGAAACATCGATACCAGAGTTTCAAACAGTTGTG
>JAVTVY010045350.1:0-20430 GCA_036873755.1 Hanleya hanleyi
TAGAGTTGTTCATCAGTTTAAAAAAGTCATTCTCGAAGTCATTCTTAGCGGCCTTACGTTTGTCCGTGTTGAACGCGATGTACGGCTGTAGCCATGTTGACTGCGTGAACTCTATCCCGCGATGGATACGAGTTAAAACCATCCCCTGTTGCAGGTAGAACTTCAAATCGCGGCAGTGTATCACATAGTTCGCTTTGTCGCGAAGGTTGGGGACGAGTTTTTCAGCGGATTTGCCTTTAATTTCTAGCTCTTTCTTCAGTTCGAGAGAATGAGGCGAGAGCATGTCATCGGTCACCGTCATTCGTTCGGGACAGAGAGGATAGTCGCTATGCGTCTCGTGAAGTGACGAGGGATATTGTAAGTCGACTTCCAAAATATAACCCGTTTCGGCATCGTCTTCAATTTTCCCTATCTCGGTCGCGTCCAGCGATTGGATTTGTTCGTCGGTCATCCACGCGAAGTCCCGTAGGGGTAAAGGCTGCGACATCGCCCACGCGTATAGGTTGTTGGCGTCTAGATAAGTAATGTACTTCCTGGGCGAGTCGGCATTATAGTCGACCATGTTCGGATTGTTCGCCTTACTATACTTATTGGAGATCATTGAAATACCTCCGCGGATACCCCGTTCTATCATTAGGTGCATATCTATGTCGTCCAGCAATTTTAGACGCGCACCGGTCATTTTCAACATGGCGTCCCATGACAGACCGGGTGAGGTATAATAGTGAGCCGGGTCGAGATGATAATAGTTCATGCAAATGTTGCGAAAATTTTCGAATACGTCGGCTAGTAGCAGGACATCGGATTTTAGGTAGAGGTCGTGGTAATGCCCCAGAGTTAGAATTCCGAACTCCGACCATACCGACTGCGCGTGGGCATAGTCTTGGTCGGAAATAGGCTCTTCGCGGAGGTCGTTGTAAAACGCTTCTTTGGGAGGGAGTTGGCGTTCCGAAAATTTACTTTCGGTTGACATATAGCCGTAGGGGTAGACTCCCTTTCTCAGCATTTTACGCTGTTGGTTAGGGCTCGGGAAATGTTGCCCGAGCTGGTGAAATTTTTCAGTACCTTCCTTAGACATGTTGTCGACCAGAGTTTCTAGGGAGGCATTGAGGAACTGTAGGGAATCGAGGAACCTTAAATTACCGAGAGAGAAGGAGATGTATTTCTGCATGTTATTCGGGATAAACGTTATTTTCAGGCCCTTGAATTTTCCCATAACGCTACATATGAGGTGACCGTCATAGCCCTTAGTGTTATGCAAAACGACGGGTATAAAAAACTGGCGCTTTTCCCGCCTGGTAGACCTTCTGAATCTATACTGTAGGTTGCAATGATTGTGAGCGGGACCCCTGTATTTTCCCGTCAAGTGACAATGGTCGCGTACTCTGTCAGCGCCTAGTTCCTTGTCGCAAATATGGCAATGCGTCGCCGCTTTAAAGGCTTTTTCCTCTTCGCGGGTTATCTGCATAGGTTTGACACACTCTAATATACCGCAGATTCGTTTATCTTCTTCTGCGAGTTTTTCCAGGAAAGTTTCCACGACATCGGGACCCCTAAATACCACAGCGGGCTTACTGTGTTCGGGCATTGTACTCACTACGGTATAACAAAACCCGGACGGTTCGTGACGCTCGTATTTCGTGGTAGCCCCGGATTCGGAATGAATTTTACGGGTAAAACATTCGAAGTCGGCGTAAATGATGAACGGAACGCGTAACTGTTTCTTGATATTTTTAAATTCCAACCACTGCTCTTCTAGGGTTTCCGGGAGTCTGATTCGCTGCGGGCCGTGTCGAGAGCAGGAGGGAATGTGATCGTTTAACAAATGTCGAGTAGAAAACCCGTGCAAACAATAATTGCAGTAGAATTGAGCGCCGTGATGTTTCGTACGATCCCCCAACAATCGGCTCATGTTCTTGATCAAGAAGAAATGTCTCTTCTCGTCTTTAGAGATGAGTAAAAGATCGACGTGTCTGTCGAACTTTTGTTCGCTAATATGCAGGGGGAAAACCCCTTTATCGTAACCGAACACGCTCACGGAAATATCGTTACGAGCTTCGAACTTCGATATTTGAGATAGAGGGATAGGAAAATCGATTCCGTCGACGTTTAACTCGTTCAAGTACGGTTTATAATGTCGAATGTGACACGCGTGATCCTTCACGGGGTGTAAGGCCGCTAGAATTGACCAGAGAAAGCAAAACTGATCCGTGTTCTGCGGGTTGACAATCGCCTGCTTTTTAATCAGACACTGTGGCGTGGGGATATAGCTGCTACCTTGAAAGGGTACATATTGCGCGATGTGCACCTGAAGGTGAATAATTTCGTCCAAGTTCCACTGGCTTCCGTCTCGCTGATACTCCTGGAAGCTGGAATGTATTTTCTGGAAGGCCTCGGCGAGCTGCTATTCGAGCTGGGATAGGTTTGTGCTAATGAAATTAAGACTTCTGAACACGGGTTCGGAGTAGGTGGTCTCACCATCATTATTCGTTCGAGCGAGGCAGAGTTGTAGGGAGACGTACCACTTGATCCCCCTTTGCTCGTTTAACGTTGCCGTCAGCAGTTGACGAACCGCGTGTTCGTTGTTATTAAAAAAATGCAGAATATCTGAACTGGTCGTTCTAGTAGGTTGAATAGTGTGGGTGTGCAGAGTTCCGTTCAGCGCGGACGACGACGATTTCGCCCCTCCTGACTGTTTGACGTGGCAACTGTTGCAATGCTGCGGATGGCTGGTATAAAATCGTTCGGGTAGTGGTCGATGGCAGGAGGAACACTCACGACCTCGGCTAGAACACTCCTCGCAGAACTGTTTTCCGGGTAACAGGCACTTGATTCTTCCGCACCAGTTACATTTGGCCAGTCGAGCGGGTTGACCTGAAGATATAACGAAACATATATTTTCAACCGTCGGGTTAATTCGCCTTTACGCTCAGATTGAATACAGCGATGAACTGTCGAGCCGCTTTGGCGGGCAGATCATGGGATTATGCTCGATTATAGTGGCCGTGTGGTCATGTCAACCAAGTTGTCGCATGAACAGGTATAATAAAAGCGTGCGTGAGATATAACACATGTCACGAATTGTTAGATTCTTAAAATAGGTTAACCAGAAGACTATACTGCGAAGCCATGTGACCCTGTCGGTATATCGGCATCTCTTCCCACTTCCCCTTATATGTGCTGTAATATTATCATAAACTTAAACAGAGAGTGGTCTCGAGTCGACCCTCCGTATTAGTTTCTCTTCTATTCTGATACGGTTAAGTAATTTACCTGCAGTTTGTCCTGGAGGAAGTTCTGAACCATCGGACGACGAACACGATGCCACCGGAGGTTGATCTGTTCAATATAAATATGTAGCTTAGAACGGCGAAACATATGATTGATGACCGACATTTAGTAAGTGGGGCGCAGTGTTGTGTTAAGTACTAGGTGTAAATTCTCTTCGTAGGAGCGTTAGATGATATAGTTGGAATGGTTCCTTTAAACGATGAATGACTTACCGTTTTTCCTAGAATATTTTCCCCCTTGATTGTCGGTTGGTTCCGCTTGTCTTTTCCTCGAATGGATACGCTGGTGTGTTTTCAGTGCATCCGGACGGGCGAAAGTTTTATCGCACACGGTACATAATAGAGAATGACCGTGGTGTATCCTGCGTTTATGTTGTAGCATGTATCTCCTATTGGCGAACGTTTTGGTACACAGATCGCACTGGGTCGTTGTACTGGGGACGAGACGACCGAGCGAATCCGCCAGGAGTTGAATTCGTCGGAGGTTGACGGCATCGTCGTTCGAAAGTCCATATCGTTCGGCCCAAGCGTTCAGATCTTCGACACGGGTAAAGGAATCCATGTTGTTCTCTGAAATATTGAAGTGATAATAATGTGTGACTGTCGAATAATCGCATTTATAGAGACTTTTCTAACTTCCGGTCGACCTATTCTTGCACTCGATGTTCGGAACGTAAATAACCGGTAGCCCAAGCTTCAGTATTAAAGGAGATAAAATTAGCCTGTTGAGCCGATACCCCATTCTAGCTACTTCATGACTAAACCTTTGATTACAGGGTTGACTTATTCGCATAGTTTGCGTGATTGATGCAATGTTCGAGATCGTGTCACGACCTGCTGTTGTCCAGGCTTAGTTATAGGGATATTAGATTGTGCGCAATCGATATGTAATTCCATGCTAGTACTGAGCACGAACGTTTGATTCAGGCTACTCCTTTCATCACTACTCCTCTTCGCCTGTGACAAAACCCAGTCATCATCAAATCCTGTGCTCGAACACCCTTTGGCCTATAACTGTCCGTTTAACTAAATACAATCTGATTTGGATGAAATAGGTCAAGGACAAAATAGGTCAAGTTCAGCCATCTTCAGTACACCTTTGGAGCATCACCAGATGTACACATGGTATTAATTTGGAAAGCCTAGCTTTATTTTTTCGTACCATATCACAATAAACAGTATATGACCTATAGAAAATAGGTCAATGTCAGTCAACTGGGATAGGCTTCTAGTCAATCACGAGTTGCATATCTAATATGAATTTGGAGACCCTAGCTTCAATCCTTAAAAAAATATAGCAAGTACTAGAATTTGACCTTGATAAAATAGGTCAAGGTCGGTCATGTTCAGTACACCTCTGGACCTTCGCCAGATGTATACATAGTATTAATTTGGAAAGCCTGGCTTTATTTTTTCATATCATATCATAATAAACAGTATATAACCTATAAACATTGGGTCAAGGTCAGTCAACTGCGATAGACTTCTAGTTAATCCCCAGTTACATAAGTAATATGAATTTGGAGACCTTAGCTTCAATCCTAACAAAAATATAGCAAGTACTAGAATTTGACCTTGATAAAATAGGTCAAGGTCGGTCATCTTCAGTACACCTCTGGTCCTTCACCAGATATATACATAGTATTAATTTCGGAAGCCTAGCTTTATTTCTTCATGTTAGACCATAATAAACCGTATATGACCTTGAATAAATAGCTCAAGGTCAGTCAACTGCGATAGGCTTCTAGCCAATCACCAGTTACATAAGTAATATGAATTTGGAGACCCTAGCTTCAATCCTTCCAACATTATAGCAAATACTAAAATTTGACCTTGATAAAATAGGTCAAGGTCGGTCATCTTCAGTACACCTTTGGAGCATCACCAGATGTACACATGGTATTAATTTGGAAAGCCTAGCTTTATTTCTTCGTACCATATCACAATAAACAGTATATGACCTATAGAAAATAGGTCAATGTCAGTCAACTGCGATAGGCTTCTAGCCAATCACCAGTTGCATAAGTAATATGAAGTTGGAGACCCTAGCTTCAATCCTTAAAAAAATATAGCAAGTACTAGAATTTGACCTTGATAAAATAGGTCATGGTCGGTCATGTTCAGTACACCTCTGGACCTTCGCCAGATGTATACATAGTATTAATTTGGAAAGCCTAGCTTTATTTTTTCATATCATATCACAATAAACAGTATATGACCTATACACATTGGGTCCAGGTCAGTCAACTGGGATAGACTTCTAGTCAATCACGAGTTGTATATTTAATATGAATTTGGAGACCTTAGCTTCAATCCTAACAAAAATATAGCAAGTACTAGAATTTGACCTTGATAAAATAGGTTATTTTTAATAGGCTTCTGACCCTTCACCCAATACATATGTGGTATCAATTCACAATGCCTGGTTATAATTCTTCTTGAGATATCGTGTTCACAAGAAAGCGAGACGGACGGACAGACAGACGATGCCAACGACGACAATACCCTTCGGGCAAAATTTGCTCGAGGAGTAAAAATGGTCTCATATTACAGAGCGCTCTGTAGTATAATGTGGAACCTACTTATTAGGGGCTATCCATCCCTTGACTAACAGTGTGCAGTTCTGGATTTAAAGGAATATGCATTGTGTCATTAAGTGGATATTCAAGAACATTCGTTTGTGTGATTTTGAAATATTGATAATGAATTCCGAAGCAGTTTTATGGTTTCATTTGATACTGGGACGTACGTCACTATAGGAAGATATCTACCATCCGTAAGTACCTACACATTATTCTTTATGCGGTTAAAAATAACGCAGGCCTGGGAGATTGAGCTATACGGTAACCTGACCTGTGTTACATGTGCTGCGTGCTTGGTAACTCTGGTAACAAGCTATGTATACTTGGGTACACAGCTAAGTACATTATTGCACGCGCCGTTAGATTTAATACTGATAAAATAAAATGGTTATAACAAATTGCGAAACCTGGTAGTAGTATGTAGTGGAAATTTTTTCCTTGCGTAGAGATATTACAGATGATGGGTTAGAAGCTTTGGGAGGGGTAGAATGTTGTCGTTGATAGGATATAATCACATTAAAATATATCCTATAATGGAGGTTTAAAGAAGTGCTGTATACAATTACAGACGTCTAGTCCGTCATTCATAATCCAACCGTTGTCCATTAGAGAATATCCGCGTCCATAATCCAAAGATCTATTCCACTTTCCACCTAACAATATTAGCACCAAGTACGAAAAAAGACATTCATATTATACATAAACATAAAGTTTGTTTCCTGCAAGCGAGAAGCGAGAGAATATAACATAGCGTTATAGTAGATGATTCTCTCAACGGCATATGTAATATTGCGATAGTCAGATACTCCGTTAAGTTGAAACAAGGGATTGCTGTATTTCTAGCCATGATATATTATGATGATTCATTTTCGTTGGGGAGAGATTTTTTATGTGAAATTGATTTCACTCACCCCAGATTTTTCCAATGATCTGCGGGTAATTGATGCAATGACTTTGGTTTAAATGCCTATCTGACATGGTTAATGAATATTCAACCCAAAATACTTTTGGAGATTTCAAAAACAAGTTTTCAATATATTTTCCATTATACTGTAAATGTTAAATAATTTGATTAGTTAATATATATAAAAATGTGTTGCTTTCTTATATCTCTTCGCCATGGGCGAAGCATTTCTTGGAAATATATATGTTTCAATATTGCTGTGCACATGGGAGCTCAAGATTGTATCTTTGTTGTATTTTGAGTGCCTAAATGGATGCCGGCACAAAGGCCTTAAATATAGCATAGCCCTGAAATTGTAAGCCTGCCTTAGCGTAGACCGCACTTGCATATCTGGTGACACGTGTATTTAACACACAGTTGTTTAGCGGATAGCTACCGTGCAGGCCGTGCATTTCAGCATAGCCCATATCACTTTCACCCTGCCTTACTGTTGAGCGCGCTGGTATATGGGGATACATGTATCGTATTTTAACTCACTCAGTTGTTTTCTACTTTGAACTGTGGCTTTCGCGGTAGGAATGTAGTGGTTATTTTCAAGTTATGCATATATTTCTTGGTTAATGTAAAACTGGTTATAACCCCACAACAAACTGCGAAAAATAATAGTAGTATGTAGTGGAGATTTCTTCCCTGTGTAGCGTTATTACAGCTGACGGGTTAGAGGTGTTGGGAAGGGCAGATTTTTGTCGTTGATAGGATATAATGGCGTTTCATTTTCCTTATAATTGCGGTGTAAGGAGGTGTAAGGATGTATATAACACAACATAGCTTCATTATGACGCTTCATCTTATGTGAAATAGAATTCACTCACCTCTGATTTTTCCAATGATCAGCGGGTAAACGTGCTTAGAGCGACGTAGGCATCTTCGTCCAGGTGAATGGAGAGTATTATTCACGTCCGTTTTCACCAGATTTACCTATATGGTAGAGATGTGATTTCCGCTTTTTCCCAGGCTTTGTCCGTGGTCTTAAGACACTTCAACGGGTCGCAATTACCGATTATTGCAATATAAAGAAGATCATGTTCAACAGAAATGTTAATTTCTATTCCATGGGCTAGGTATGCTGTCTACCTTTGAAGCGAGATGAACAGTTGAGTGGCTGACGGTAGACGAGACCGCTTATCTATATGTTCGGGGGAGAACGTGGCATGATGTCATCGGATATAAATAACCGTATACGTATAGATAGGTAGTAAAATTAGGTACTCTCAACGACTCCGAGTCAACCAAAATAGCTTCGCACTCTCTACGTCCCCGCGCACCTGCTCGCACTTATAACCCTCCACCAAAATAGCTTCGAACTCTCCGTACACCTGCTCGTATTTATAACCCTCCGACCTATTTCAGTGACGTCATCGGCTTCCAGCGTCCATGTTCCCTCGAAGTCCCTTTTCCCTTTCTACTATGATGAAGTTTCTTCCTTACCCTTCTCCAGCCCTAAACATGTGCCCCATTCCACGAGACTGATACGTCTGTCCTTGTTCGTGTCACAGAGCTTCAGGAAGGGCAGTAGACAGCGCTCCATGGGTTTCAGAGACCGTATGGTGAATAACATTTCACGACGGGTCACATATCTGAAATTGTATAAACAACACGTTTCTCTCAGAGAATCAACCACTAATTAATGGGGTGTCAAATATTGGAATGTAGTTCATGTTGCACAATGTTAATTTCACTATCAAAGAAATGCATTAATTGTGAAAAGATTGAGCTTGACTCTATTAATTAGACATGTCAGAGAGTTTGCTGCACATTTTTTTTTCATGAAATCCTAGCCCAAATATTCAACGAATTATCAGTGCCAGCCGGTGGTGCAACTTCATAGTTCACACTGACGATTTCAAAGAAGGTGGTCTACGGTGGCATCAAGTTGAACATACAGTGGGGTCATGGTAGAGCTCCATATTCTATACAGGAAGGGAGGGGCATTTAAACCAGTAATGAAATACAGAGGGTCAAGTTTGAGCCCCTAGCTCAGTATTATATTGAGAAACAAGGGAATTAAGCTTTTCAAGAATACAATATAACAAAACTCTCAAATTGTTGTTCACAAACTACCATCCAGTACCATGCAGTTATTGGAGGACCAATCATAAAGAAATATTGGTATGGTAGAGAATAGTCAAGCTCAATAATTACTTAACCTGTCATGTGGTGTCTTGTCCAGGTCACAGAATTTCCACAGCACAGCATTCACATGAAACGGATCTCGTGATGCATCCTCTAGCAAAGGTTAGGTAATCCCCAAGGTCATCCCTGTTGGCCTGAAGACAACAAACAATTCTAGCAGTTAGAGAAATGGTAGAAGCATTTCATAAATATAGAAAATTTAGGTGGCTGTTAATCAGCTGGACAGTAATAGCAATTTGCTTGCGTGCTTATACTTGTTGATTCCAGAATCAGTATTTTTGATTAGATAACAGTGTGATTTGAATGCGGTTTAGCAGATTGGCTGCTCTCAAGAACAAATGTTTGGAATGTAATGCGAGCGTTTGTAAAATACATGTAGTTTTATCTTTAGTTATGTTTACATATTCTCTGATTGGCTATTGCCATCTTATTTGTACATCAAACCATTTCAGACTGTGTTAGTCCTTTCTCTTTGGTATTTCTTTGGACACTGATCAGCCCTGCCAGTACAGCACCCGGTCACCCATCGAATCAAAATATTGAGCTGTCACCACAAGTTCACCAATTTTATTCAGAGTTACTTTGCTTTTACATTAAAGTGTACCCGTGTTGTACAATTATGTGCCGCCAGATTTGAATGGCCATTATAAAATCCTGTTATTGAACATACCAGTTCTCTCATGACATTGAAGAGCCAGTCTCGTGCTCTACCCGGGAAATCTTTCATCTCATTGTCTGGGCAGGCTGTAAGAACTGAAGTAGGAGAAAAACAACAAGATAGCTTGAATATGACAAACCAGAAGTCATCTTCAGTTTTCATGTTGGGCTGAAAATAAGTGTTTTAACAAATGAGTAAAGCATCCCCCTAATAAGCCTTAATCCATGAATAAAGGCTGGTAATTGTACATGTTGGGAGAACATGGACAACTTTCAGGGGTGTGCTGTCTTGCTAAACTGGTAAACCCTGTTCTCCTTGAAGTATCCCAACTGCAGTTTGTTTTATGATTCTCTTGTGCTAACAACTATTTAACCCTGAAGCACCATCCGATCAGGATAACCTCGATCTAATTAAATTAAATCCTGTCTGCTCCCCCATTTGAATAGGACTTGCTTGTAGGATGTAACGAGCTTGCAGTAACCGGAGTGTCAACTAATCTTGAGAACTCTTCATAGTGCTTTGAAGGGATTATAATGGTAGCGGCTTCTTGGTCGGCTCAGCCGAATCAGACGCCACTCTGACGGGGTATCTTCTGATGCTGTCATGTTCCTGTCAGTTTGGCGCCATAATGCAGGGTAGAAATATGGACTGGTCCAGCTTGGTATAAACCTTGGGTCAAGGCGGAGATGATGACCCTATCTCCCCTCCTCGACTGCAAGTGAAGTAGTTAAAATGCGGCCATGTTGTCATAAAACTATTAAATATTCATGACCTGGGTGCTCTGAACATCAAATTCAACCGAAATCAGTAAGGTCCTACATAGCGACATATACAATTGGGGAGCACTGATAGGATATTTATTTTTAAGACTGAGATAATCTGAAACAGGTTACCTGAGAAAATAGTACAGCACATGCAGGCCCAATTTCCACCCTGAAATTCAAAAGCACTTTTCCAGTGAGAATTAAGGGAACTGGATAGCTAAAGGAAATGAGAGAGCAGTCCATGGTGTCTGAACTCAAAGCAGATACTAATCTGCCTATATTTAATATGTTACGTTCACAACACAGATACTATATGGTTGTGAGAAATCCAAGATGGCTGATGGCAGCCAGATGGATTACACAGCCAGCTGAAAATCAATACCAACAACCATATCGCTGATGTGCCCAAGTTTGAGTGAGTGAGTGAGTGAGTAGGATTTAACGTCGTTTTCAACATTGTTTCAGTCATA
Source organism: Hanleya hanleyi (assembly GCA_036873755.1). Classification (NCBI taxonomy): domain Eukaryota; kingdom Metazoa; phylum Mollusca; class Polyplacophora; order Lepidopleurida; family Hanleyidae; genus Hanleya; species Hanleya hanleyi. The sequence continues at coordinate 10,862 of JAVTVY010045350.1, forward strand.
TCACGACGGTGCCTACATGTGCCAGAACACGAGAGTGTCCACATGCAGTTCCTATTATTCTGGACACTGATCAGCCCAGCCAGTACAGCACCCGGTCACCCATCCAAGTATTGACCGAGCTCAACGCTGCTTAACTTCGGTGATCTGACGAGAACCGGTGTGCCCAACATGATGTGCCGTACCCCTCCAAGTTTGAAATCGATCTGTTGAATCGTTCACAACATGGATGGGATGGACGGAAGGTAGCATTTCCAAGCCCCCCTCCCACTCCCACAATTTTAACATCACAATATGCAATGGAGCCAAATGGTACATGAAACAAATATCATGGGGTTTATATGGAGAGAGTTTAAAAAGTTTATGTAAACAGATATCGATTACAAATATCACCGTTTTAGTGGTCCTGGTCCTTTTAGTGTGTTATACATACTGCAGAAAAGACAATTTATGCAGAGCCAACAGTTTATTTTTTACCATCTCCACAGGCTTCAGACATATTTTAGTACGATATTTTATATGAATTCTTTCAGGAAAATACATTTGATGGAAATCCATGCCATACATGAGATTTGACTGTAGAGAAAACATGTCATAATCTGACAGTCTAGTGTCTATTTTAGTACGTTGTTGACTCTGGATAATCTTATTAAAGATCCTTGATTGGCATGTGAAACAAAACTTGAGTACTAAAGACTATTACGATATGCACAATTTATCATCTCCATAGGCCTGGTTGAAGCACCAGAATATACAATGACATAGGGTGATGTCACATGATCCATCAAGTTTGCATATTACATATCCCAGACCAATGCGAAAACACACACACACCCATTATGGCATTTTATGGTTTTATTGACCTTTGACAACGAGAATAATAATACATTTATTTACAAGTGAGCAAGATTTTAACATCGCTTTTAAAAACTTTTCAGTCCCGACCCATCCTCACATTATCCTGACACCGGGTCAACCAGTCCTTGATCTATCCTCTTCCTGCTGAGCACTGAGCGAGGAAGATACAAGTTCCATATTTAAAGTTTTTTGTAGGACTCGGCCCGGGATCAAACATGGGACCTGCCGCTTGCGAGGCAAGTGCTCTACTGCAAGCCTACCGCAACACGATCATTTATTTACAAGCTCTAGAGTGAATACATGAAGTACATGTAAAATCTCTATTGAATAAGCTCTCATTTCTTAAAGAGTGAAGCATGCTGGGAAACAAACCTCGACACTCCCCATAGTAGTTCAGCTGTATTTTGCCATGTTTGGGATGATCACAGTTGGGAAGCTTCTTTCTGCACGCACAGTGTTCTCTGTCCAAATGCCATTCTGTGTCAAATGTGACATTCTTGTTACTACATGCCTGTCAATCAAAACAAAAGTTGTACTAGATGTATTGCTACAACAAATGTTATCTAATAAAAAAAACGATGCCAAATTTCTTACTTTTAACAGCTGTAAGCTAGGATTTTGATGGCTGTCTACTGTGCCTTCATTCCTTATATCAATAGCTGTCTACCATGCCTTCATTCCTTATTTCAATAGCTGTCAACCATGCCTTCATTCCTTATTTCAATAGCTGTCAACCATGCTTTCATTACTTATTGAAATAGTTTTCTACCCTGCTTTCAGGTCTTATTTCAATAGCTGTCTACCCTGCCTTCCTTTTTTATTTATTTCAATAGCTGTCTAATATATCTTCCTCCTTTCTTATTTCAATAGCTGACAGGGTTCGCGCTCCAACATATGACAGCTGAATGAGTTTTGGCAACTTCAAGGGGAAGTTATGGGATTTTTGTGCCCAAACTCATCTTGAAACGACCAACATTTTGTAGGAAAAAATTTGGTATGGCACTCAGTTAACTGTTTTTATGACCAAAGCTGAAGACATGGACAAACAGGTCTGGAAACATCGAATTATAAGGTACCACATACTATTTGATCCATGTCAAGGTCATATTTTCCTGTTATCGGAAATGGATCACAGTTTTGCAAAGTCCTTCATTGGTTATCTTTCGGAATTGAAAAACAATCGATATAATAAAACAGCTATTGCATGCGGTAGGGTGGGACATCAGGATTTGTAAGCTCTCGACCAGCAATATTCAACCCGTGCTTCGCACGCGTTGAATATTGCTCGTCTCGAGCTGACAATTTCTGATTTCAACCCGTACAGCGTGCAATACCAGTATAATATCTAATAGCAGTGTACCAGGCCTTCATTTATTTCATTCAATATCGGTTATCAAGACTTCACGTATTGCGTTCTACAAGACCAGAACCACTGGCCTCAGTTCTATCTTGTACCATCTCTATCCTAGAATCATAGCTTCAACTTTGCTTCATTCTATGATAATATAGTTCTATAGCTACCTTCATCCTGACATCGTAGTTTCTGGGACATTCCCGTCGACAGATGCAGACAGCGACCCCAGAGTCATCAATGTCACACTCTTCTCCTCGATTACACCTTTTCTGCTCACAGGGATCTGGTAAAATACCTTCACTGTTAAAGGAAGCTCATGTATAATCCCCTTATCTCTAGCTGCAGTAACAAATTAACTGCAGTACCGGTACAAGTGATTTATTTCAATATATCTCTTCAAAATTGTATTATCTTATCACCCCGAACATAGTGAGTAAATTCTGTGGGTTAACAATATAGAATAATGTGAAATTTTTCCAGTTGAGTAATACCAACAGTTATACCAACTGTCATGTCAGAGTTAAAGCATAAAGCGTTTACCAATTACTGGAATAATGTTTGGACAATAAAACTTCAGGCGAAAGTACGTGTACTCGTGTTGGGTATTATATCTAGAGGAATACAAGCATATCTTTGGCATCTTGGACGATAACACTGTTCAAAGAGATTCACATATTCAGTCATAATTTGAGGATTTAAAAATACTCACTTTCTGTAACTACAGGCTGCTCTATTCCTGGTTCCTGGGCACAATCTAAGAAATAGAAACAGTAATATGTGCAAGAAATCCATCAGTACAAACTTTTATTAATGAATGACGTGAATTTGAAAGAGAATATTCAGAAAAAAAAATTCATAAGATGCGAATGTTCACAAATGAGCTGTTTGTAATATAACATCGCACTCAGCAATATTTCACCTACATGGTAACAATCAGTTAATATACAATTCACAATGTAATTTGGCGACTACTTATGTATTTATTTGACAAATATTTATCAGGAATGTTCCTTCAGGCCAAGCCTGCTCTTTCAGGAGGTCCTGACATACGACGTAGACGGACAAGTAATACATATGTATACATAGGTCAATAGACAAGTAAAATAACAGTAAGTTAAAACAGGAGAAATTAAGCAATATAAAATAATAAAACAATAAGAACCAACATAGAATAAATCAATAAAACTATACAGTAGTCAAAAAGTACAGCTCGATTTACCATTTCTCCAGGTTAATTATTTCTTATGACAAGCTGTCTAGGGAGCTGCGCTCCAATTTTTTTCTCACCTGGAAACCACATGAGGAATAAAATAGTTTTCCTCATCATCATCTTGTTCATTGTCAATTACTCATCAAATCAAACATTAAACATTATACCTCCTCTAATTCATCCTCCTCAACATCATCTTGTTCATTGTCAATTACTCATCAAAGACATTAAATAATATACCTCCTCCACTTCATCCTCCTCCTCCTCGTCATCTTGTTCATTGTCAATTGCTCATCAAACCAAAGACATTAAATGATATACCTCCTCTACTTCACCTTCCTCATTATCATCTTGTTCATTGTCAATTACTCATCAAACCAAAGACATTAAATGATATACCTCCTCTACTTCACCTTCCTCATTATCATCTTGTTCATTGTCAATTACTCATCAAACCAAAGACATTAAATGATATACCTCCTCTACTTCATCCTCATCATCTACTACTTCATCCTCCTCTTCTTCATCTTGTTCATTATCAACCAATCATCAAATCAAAGACATTAAATGATATACCTCCTCTACTTCATCCTCATCATCTTGTTCATTGTCAATTACTCATGAAATCAAAGACATTAAAAGATATACCTCCTCTACTTCATCCTCCTCCTCAACATCTTGTTCATTGTCAATTACTCATCAAATCAAAGACATTAAATGATATACCTCCTCTACTTCATCCTCCTCCTCAACATCTTGTTCATTGTCAATTACTCATGAAATCAAAGACATTAAAAGATATACCTCCTCTACTTCATCCTCCTCCTCAACATCTTGTTCATTGTCAATTACTCATCAAATCAAAGACATTAAATGATATACCTCCTCTACTTCATCCTCCTCCTCATCATCTTGTTCATTGTCAATTACTCATCAAATCAAAGACATTAAAAGATATACCTCCTCTACTTCATCCTCCTCCTCAACATTTTGTTCATTGTCAATTACTCATCAAATCAAAGACATTAAATGATATACCTCCTCTACTTCATCCTCCTCCTCATCATCTTGTTCATTGTCAATTACTCATGAAATCAAAGACATTAAAAGATATACCTCCTCTACTTCATCCTCCTCCTCAACATTTTGTTCATTGTCAATTACTCATCAAATCAAAGACATTAAATGATATACCTCCTCTACTTCATCCTCCTCCTCATCATCTTGTTCATTGTCAATTACTCATCAAATCAAAGACATTAAAAGATATACCTCCTCTACTTCATCCTCCTCCTCATCATCTTGTTCATTGTCAATTACTCATCAAATCAAAGACATTAAATGATATACCTCCTCTACTTCATCCTCCTCCTCATCATCTTGTTCATTGTCAATTACTCATCAAATCAAAGACATTAAAAGATATACCTCCTCTACTTCATCCTCCTCCTCATCATCTTGTTCATTGTCAATTACTCATCAAATCAAAGACACTTGTTAAATGATATACCTCTTTCTACTCCATCATCAACATCATCTTTGTTTCATTGTCAATTACTCATCAAATCAAAGACATTAAATGATATACCACCTCTACTTCATCCTCCTCAACATCATCATCTTGTTCATTGTCAATTACTCATCAAATCAGACATTAAATGATATACCTCCTCCACTTCATCCTCCTCCTCATCATCTTGTTCATTGTCAATTACTCAACAAATCAAAGACATTAAATGATATACCTCCTCTACTTCATCCTCTTCTTCCTCTTGTTCATTATCAATCAAACATCAAATCAAAGACATTAAATGATATACCTCCTCTACTTCATCCTCCTCCTCATCTTGTTCATTGTCAATTACTCATCAAAACAAAGACATTAAATGATATACCTCCACTACTCCCTCCTCCTCCTCATCATCTTGTTCATTGCCAATTACTCATCAAATCAAAGACATTAAATGATATACCTCTTCTACTCCATCATCAACATCATCATCTTATTCATTGTCAATTACTCATCAAATCAAAGACATTCAATGATATACCTCCTCCAATTCATCCTCATCATCTTGTTCATTGTCAATTACTCATCAAATCAAAGACATTAAATGATATACCTCCTCCAATTCATCCTCATCATCTTGTTCATTGTCAATTACTCATCAAATCAAAGACATTAAATGATATACCTCCTCCACTTCATTCTCCTCCTCATCATCTTGTTCATTGTCAATTACTCATCAAATCAAAGACATTAAATGATATACCTCCTCCACTTCATCCTCCTCCTCATCATCTTGTTCATTGTCAATTACTCATCAAATCAAAGACATTAAATGATATACCTCTTCTACTCCATCATCAACATCATCATCATGTTCATTGTCAATTACTCATCAAATCAAAGACATTAAATGATATACCACCTCTACTTCATCCTCCTCAACACCATCATCTTGTTCATTGTCAATTACTCAACAAATCAAAGACATTAAATGATATACCTCCTCTACTTCATCCTCCTCTTCTTCATCTTGTTCATTATCAACCAATCATCAAATCAAAGACATTAAATGATATACCTCCTCTACTTCATCCTCCTCCTCATCATCATCTTGTTCATTGTCAATTACTCATTGAATCAAAAACATTAAATGATATACCTCCTCTACTTCATCCTTCTCATCATCATCTTGTTCATTGTCAATTACACATCAAATCAAAGACATTAAATGATATACCTCCTCTACATGTACTTCCTCCTCCTCCTCCTCATCTTGTTCATTGTCAATTACTCATCGAATCAAAGACATTAAAAGATATACCACCTCTACTTCATCCTCCTCCTCCTCATCATCTTGTTCATTATCAATTACTCATCAAATCAAAGATATTAAATGATATTTCTCCTCTACTTCATCCTCCTCCTCATCATCAGCTTGTTCATTGTCAATTACTTATTGAATCAAAGACATTAAATGATATACCTCCTCTACATGTGTACTTCCTCCTCCTCCCTCCTCATCTTGTTCATTGTCAATGACTCATCGAATCAAAGACATTAAATGATATACCTCCTCTACATGTACATCCTCCTCCTCATCATCTTGTTCATTGTCAATTACACATCAAATCAAAAGACATTAAATGATATACCTCCTCTACATGTACTTCCTCCTCCTCCTCCTCCTCTTGTTCATTGTCAATTACTCATCGAATCAAAGACATTAAAAGATATACCACCTCTACTTCATCCTCCTCCTCCTCATCATCTTGTTCATTATCAATTACTCATCAAATCAAAGATATTAAATGATATTTCTCCTCTACTTCATCTTCCTCCTCATCATCAGCTTGTTCATTGTCAATTACTCAACAAATCAAAGACAATAAATGATATACCTCCTCTACATGTACTTCCTCCTCCTCCTCCTCATCTTGTTCATTGTCAATGACTCATCGAATCAAAGACATTAAATGATATACCTCCTCTACATGTACATCCTCCTCCTCATCATCTTGTTCATTGTCAATTACACATCAAATCAAAGACATTAAATGATATACCTCCTCTACATGTACTTCCTCCTCCTCCTCCTCATCTTGTTCATTGTCAATTACTCATCGAATCAAAGACATTAAAAGATATACCTCCTCTACTTCATCCTCCTCCTCATCTTGTTCATTGTCAATTACTCATCAAATCAAAGATATTAAATGATACTCCTCTACTTCATCCTCCTCAACATCATCTTGTTCATTGTCAATTACTCATCAAATCAAAGACATTAAAAGATATACCTCCTCTACTTCATTCTCCTCTTCAACATCTTGCTCATTGTCAATTACTCATGAAATGAGAGACAATAAATGATATACCTCCTCTACTTCATCCTCCTCCTCATCTTGTTCATTGTCAATTACTCATCAAATCAAAGACTTTAAATGATATACCTCCTCTACTTCATCCTCCTCAACATCTTGTTCATTGTCAATTACTCATCAAATCAAAGACATTAAAAGATATACCTCCTCTACTTCATCCTCCTCCTCATCTTGTTGATTGTCAATTACTCATCAAATCAAAGACTTTAAATGATATACCTCCTCTACTTCATCCTCCTACTCCTCATCTTGTTACACATCAAATCAAAGACATTAGTGATATACCGCTTCTACTTCATACTCCTCCTCCTCATCATTTTATTTATTGTCAATCATTCATCAAATCAAAGATATTAAATGATACCACCTCTATTTCATCCTCATCATCATCCTGTTGTTCATGAATTGATCTACCTCGTCTATTTCATCCTCCTCATCATCATTTTGTTTATTGTCAATCAATCACCAAAGAAAGACATTAAATGATATACCTCCTCTACTTCAGCCTCCTCCTCATCATCGTCGTCACCTTGTTCATTGTCAATTTCTCGGATTTCTTCTGCCTTTCGGTTACGCCTTCGGTTTTTCTGAAAATACAGGGTGTCATTTCAATAAATTTTATGACATCTTTCCCAGGATTCAATTGAAAACCATTTTTACGACATACATAATTACCAGTAATACATATGTATGCTATTGCCACAACCACTTTTATAATGCAAAAACCTTTTAATGTTGTGTTTAATTCTAAAATTATGAGTTGGTCTCAGCTGGCTTACATAATCTCGACAATGAATATTGAGAGAGTATATACATGTATGCTAGTGAACGTCTTAACATACAGGTATATTCAAATTGGGTAAAATCAATAACATTTTGAGAGCTTAGGGAGATATATCTTGGAACTTGGACAGCAGAATATATTGGACGATTCTAATATTCCCATCCTAATGGCCAACCTGTCCAATGTACATGTAGCAACAAAGCTTTGTCTCTTCCATCTTTACTACACCAAACCAACTTCTACGTTTCCACTTCAAACTTTTCTTGATATATATGAGACTCCCATCAACAGATCAATGTTCAAAGAACTTATAGACACGAGATGTCACTGACTTCGACACCATTAGAATTTAGAAATATGTCATAGAAGAGCATCATTGATTGGCTGACATATATATTGGGACAACACAATCACCATATTGGGAGGATGGACGTAGCTACATGAGGATAATGTCACCCTACACACAATCGGCATGTAGGTTCTGATTGGTTCGTCTCTCATTCATAGGTGAAATTTACACCTCAGACTTTGAACACTGAAGGTAGTCAGATATATCAAGGCAGGTTCAAAGTGGGAACATAGAAAATGACTTGATGAAATGAAGATGCATCTCTTCAGACTGGAAATGTAAATGCCACACCTGCATGTAGTGGTGTGCTGGTGAAAATTTTACTTTCCAATTAACTGTAGTGGGTGGCTGGGGGTGGAGAGTAATATTTATCAATAGTCAGCCACTGCTTACAGGTGTGTCGACTATACATACATAGATCATTCCCAAATACTCCAGCTGAGAAGAAAACAAATATTATTCTGCCAACTTTCATCTCTACATTTGAGGAAAAGGGCACAGTTCAGTATGCATAATGCCTGAAAATACCAATGGGAACACCCAGCACATTAGTGTGATTGAGCTAACACAGCAGCTGTCTACATTTCTACTTGTTACAAAATACCAACTTGTCATAATAGGTTCCTCTTCATCACCTGTAAACAACACTCCAGAAATAATACATCCTTCAAACACTATACAGTCATAAAGTGAGAGTGAGACACAACAATTCTCTAGATATACAGCTTGTACTGTATTATCCTTTATAATTGACTCCTCTCTCATGGGAATATGTCATTATACAAGTATCACCTATACAGGTCAAATACAGTATATTCAACCTTATTTGTCAGACTCAATTTTGAGACAAAAATGCCTGATTTGTTCAGAATGAAGTTTTGTGATCTAGCCAAAATAGAGATAGAAAGTGTTCAGGGAGATAAAAAGTGCGCAGTTAAAAAACAGTCACAAATATATTTCTGGGCTATACAGCTGGCTAAGTTGTATGGAATGAACAAATTTTCTTCTTCTCCTTTTATTATTTATTGAAATCATTTTTAAGAGAAAGAATAATATAGCCGGAAGTGGAAACTGAACCCACAATCCCTCTAATCCATAGAGCAATCATTCAAGGGTCATGGGTTGT
>JAVTVY010045351.1:0-21137 GCA_036873755.1 Hanleya hanleyi
AATACGCTGCATGGTCCGATTGGGTCGAGTGAGGTATCAAAGTGAAGCATTCGTGAAGGGGCATCCAGTCATGGGTGGGTGCATGTAAAATTAGGATTTTCCCCCGAAACTATAAAAAGCGGAACACGGACTTTACCCCTAAAATAGGGGAAAACACCTATCAACCCTAGTCAAAAGGGCTAATATCGGTCCCCGGGCTTATTGGGACCTGTCTATCAAGTCAATGGGGGTGGGTGCATGTAAAATTAGGATTTTTTTCCGAAAATATAAAAAGCGGAATACGGACTTTACCCCTAAAATAGGGGAAAACCCCTATCAACCCTAGCCAAAAGGGCTAATATCGGTCCCCGGACTTACTGGGACCTGCCTATCAAGTCAATGGGGTGGGTGCATGTAAAATTAGGATTTTCCCCCGAAACTATAAAAAGCGGAACACGGACTTTACCCCTACAATAGGGGTCTGTATTATACAATATAAGGGAAAATGCCCGTATGGGGTATGGGGATGGTCATTTTTTCGTGGGCTTTACTATGGCTTGTGGGGTCGCGTTTTTCTCGTCTCGCCAAGAAAATGACAATGGGAAGGGTCCCGGAGCGAATCGGTGAAATTTTTGGGAAAAGTCACTGAGGTCTGTATATAGGCCCATAGGCTGGCCATGGGGGGTATAGGTCCAACCTGGGAAATTCACACACGTTCATTGTGATATGGGTTGCTTGGATTTGTTTTTCACGTCTCGTCATTTAGAACACGATGGGAAGGGTCCCGGAGCGAAACGGTGAAATTTTTGGAAAAAGTCACCGAGGCCTGGGTATACTGCATGGCTATGGGTGTATAGGTCCATACGGGGTGGACGTTTTGGGATCTAGGTGGGCCACTAATGGCCCGATGGGGTCGAGTGAGGTATCAATGTGAAGCCTATGCGAGGGGGCAACCGATGGGATGGATGTGGGGTAGGAATATCGTCATTCTGCGCATGCGCAATAGACAAAAGTGTATGGAAATAGACGTTTTGGGATCTAGGGGAGCCACTAGTGGGCCGATTGGATCGAGTGAGGTATCAATGTGAAACCTATGTGAGGGGGCATCTGATGGGGTAAGTGCGGGGTTGAAATATCGTCACTCTGCGCATGCGCAGTGGGCAAAGGGTATGGAAATAGACGTTTTGGGGTCTAGGTGGGCCACTAGTGGGCCGATGGGATCGAGTGAGGTATCCATGTGAAGCCTATGTGAGGGGGCTAGACTAGGGTGTCGTTTCCATGTTGCTGCGCAGGTCACGTGGGTTGTGACGTCACTTCCGGGTTTCACCTCCAAACCCAGAAGAGTTCCAATGTTCTCTTAGACGTCCGGATGTTCAACCTCCGGGGTTTTTCCCGGCCCGGCCCGGCTCGGACCGCCCCGGCCGCAGCGCGCGCGCGGGGGGGTGATCTGATGCAGCAGCGCGCGCGGGTTATCCGGAAGTGCGTGGGTGAATCCGCAGCGCGCGCGCGCATGAAGACCCTCATACATACCCCAATGCAGGCGCAGACGTGATGTGCCCGGATGATAGACACGGACGTCGCCGAGAAAAACACATACAACACGTCACATACAGTCGCCCCCCCTCAAGACCCTCATATATACCCGAAAAGATACGGACGTTACCGAAAAGACACGGACGTTACCGAAAAGACACGGACGTTACCGAAAAGACACGGACTTTACCGAAAAGACACGGACTTTACCGAAAAGACTCGGACGTACCCGAAAAGACACGAAGGTGAACGACATTGTGGAAAACCCCACAGACAGGTTAGTACATGCATTCCTATGATGTTCACAGGTTACGCCCATTCACGAAGGGCCGTCACAGGGCGTAGTAGAAAAAAGCGCATTTCTAACCTTATTGACCTTATGGCGCAAGCGAGTATAACAAGTGCCCATGACTCACACGGTGTATAAAACCCTACCCAACAGGTACACTATAAAGCCACCTCTCTAACCGTTCGCTTTTCATTCCCCACCATGGCAGCGAGCGGAACAGAGCTTGCGTTATTCCAACTGACGTCCGACGTCTACCTCATCGTCAATGACGATCACCTGGAGCTGGTCCAAGACGCACCGCAGAAGGTGAAGATTTTGTTATCGCTATCAGGCTGGACTCTATTGACACGATTGTTACAGGGAAAAGACCCCGAAAGGGATTTCATGCACGTGGAAGTCGGCGTGCACATACGCACTGCTGGAGAGGATTCCCTTTTTCCCCGGTTGGAACAGAGTGGAGGTACCTATATCACACTCTGTCCACCCTTATGGATGGCACTGAAAGATGTACTCCCCGAGGTGGATGACTTACTACACCCCGAGGTGAAAGAAGGGACTGTGGCTACCCGGAGGCTTACACCTGGCTGCACCCTATTGTTGTACCCCAAACGAGTGGACCTCATCGATAGCGGACTTAGGTGTTGGTGTACGCCTGAACCCAAAGCGCACGTCTCTTTGTCACCGGAAGAATGGACTAACTTGAAACGGGTGTTGTTGGGTGACCTGCACGGTGATAGCATTCACCTGTGTGACGACGTCTACATTTTCTGCGGTCCCTTTTTCGCTCGAATCCTCTGTCTGAACGACAGTGGTTTTACCATGGACCCCGATCTATGGACGGCTTTGGAACAAGTAGTCCCCATTGTCGATAAGGTACTATCTCTATAGGAGCCACATAACCAATCAGAATAGTACGTATCACGGACTACACCCGTAGAGCTACATCTAGGCGCGCATGTGTGACATGGTCTATAAAACACGTCCCTCTGGATCCCACACCTTCATTTCTACGGTTGCAGAGCCACGACGGAGATCCAGCCCTATGCGACTCGCATTTTACAGCATGCCACCGTGGTTAATTCACTCACGGGTTACCGAGCAGTGGTCCGGTCCATGTTTGCAGATGGCGACGACAACGAGGGGCGACGCCAGATCTTGAACGAGTTCACAGAAGCGGTCCTCGACAGAGTGCACTCGATGGAGAGGTGTGCCATCACTCACCACTACTGGACTATGACAGCCATCCTTGATGCTCGGGCTATGGACCACGAGCGCTCACGCCGGAACGAGCGACGGCTGGTTGACCTCACAATAGTCTGTGCCCTATTGACCCTGGCGCTGTGGCATTGACAGTGGGACCTCACCATAAATACGAGGGTCAGACAGAGTGTGTGTCATTCACCGTTCGTCATTGGATCAAGCATGTCACCAGTCCTACGAGCCATCCTTCCTCTTACACCCCGGGTGGGGTTACACGTCTATGAAGATAAAGTCACCCTCGTGGAAGACCGTGGAGATGTTTGCTGGTCGCGCGCTGAGACCGTATCGAATACGGTTACGCTACACCGTGACGGCTGGACCAAATTTAAACGGGTGTTGAGCGACGAGCTCGACGGACATCTCATCCACATAGACAATGCCATCTACGTACACCGTGGACCCTTCTTCCCACGCCTGGGCCGCTACCAAGACCCTACGCGAGGCTTCACCCTAGACCCCGGTCTGTGGACAGCCTTCGAGAAAGTGGTGCCTATCGTGGACCAGCTGTTTACACCGGACGAGCGGTCATCAGACGAGTTGAAGTGGGCTCGTGCCCTGAGAGAAGCAGCGGCAGAACCCAATGAACAAATGTCTAGCCATGAACCAGACGACGATGCCATTGATTACCCGGCTAGACTCAGTCAGCCCAGTGACATGACCACCCAATCCTTTGATCTCACGGGGTTCTCCCTATAAATACGAGAGACAGTCAAATCTGGTACCATTCACGTACTGACCATGACGGAGCATATAATACTGCCGTATCTCAGCTTGACCCCCGAGGTTTTCCTGCACGTGTATGCGGATAAGGTCGATATCATGGAGGAGGTGGAAGACATCTGTGATGCGGACCCTACACAAACCGTGCCCGTCCCACATTCGTCTGTCCCGGGAGGGCTGGACCAAATTCAAACGGGTGTTGTCTGGTGAACTGGACGGCGACCTCATCCACTTGTGTCACGATGTGTACATCCGACGCGGCCCTTTCTTTGCTCAATTGGCTCGGCTAGATGGGGGTACAGTGCATTTTACCCTTCGCCCTGATCTATGGTCTGCATTGGAAGATGCCGTGGTAGATGTGCATCAAGTGCTTATCAAGCGGTCATCAGACGAGTTGGACTGGTCATTTACCATGGACACTGTGGAAGCCAACGAAGAAAATCAGAAACTCCGGTCCAAGATATACCCGTTATAAATAAACGATAGAGCCAGGGTCCATCATCATTTGTCACCATGAAGCGCTGGGAGGTGTTGGATAACTTATACTACAGTCCCGACAGTCCGGCGGCCTATAGTGCATTGTCGGCTCTCTATCGAGCGGCCAAACCCCAGGGGATACAACGCGCCCAAGTCCGAGATTGGTTAAGAAAACAAGACACCTATACCTTACATCGATCTGTCCGTCGCCATTTTCTACGGAACCGGGTCATCGTGGGAGGAATAGATGCCCAGTGGCAAGCGTATTTGGTCGATATGAGCGCCTTTGCCAAACACAACGATGGGAATCGGTATATCTTGACGTGCATCGATATCCTATCCAAGTATGCGTGGGTGGTACCCATCCGACGAAAACGGGGGCGAATCTCATAGCGGCGTTCAAAGACATCTTCAAGACCGGGCACAAACCTTTGTATTTGCAAACCGACGAAGGCACGGAATTCCTCAACAGACCGTTCCAACAGTTTCTGAAAGCCCAGAAGGTGTTTTTCTTCCATACGTACAACGAGACCAAGGCTTCTGTGGTGGAAAGGTTCAACAGGACATTCAAAGGCCGGATGTATAAATATTTCACCTATAAGAATACAAGGCGGTACATCGATGTTCTCCCGAAACTTGTGAGTGGTTACAATCGAGCCTATCATCGGAGTATAGAGAGAGCCCCCATTACCGGGACCCAACGCAATGAAGCCCAAGTCCGGCGTGTCTTGTACCCCAGGCAATCGCAGCGAACGGCGAAGGCGGTGTACAAGGTCGGGGACCCTGTACGGATCAGTAAAGTCAAAGGTCAATTTGAGAAAAGTTACCTGCCCAACTGGAGCGATGAGCACTTCCTGATTAAACGGCGCCTACCCCAACAGCAGCGAGTCTATGAACTAGAAGATCTTCAAGGGGAACCGTTGCTAGGGACGTTTTACGAGATGGAATTACAGCCTGTCGTAAAACACAGCAAGACTACTACACGGTGGAGCAGATTTTGAAAACGGAACGTCGACGTGGCAAACTGTTTCATTTCGTCAAATGGCAAGGCTGGCCCAGTTCCTTCAATTCCTGGGTCGTTGCCAACCAGGTGAAACGACTATAAAGCCAGACACCACTACCGTCATCCTTCATTCCACGTTCGACCACGGTGCTATGGACAAACAGCAGCTGCCTCTGAACACAGCGTCTCCCAAAACGCGCAAAACGCAAGTGGGCTTTGTGGTGATAGTGCTAACCCTGCCGAGTGTGTTGTACGGAGGTGTGTTTTACGACGTAGCCTATGTCAGCACGCTACTTAACCAACTGAGAACACCAGCCATCAGTGAAACCAGTCTACAGATAGCACCAGTCAACCCGGTATCGAGCCCAGTCACCACCACACCCCGTGTACAAGCCACGTCGAGCTCCACACCAAGCTCAACATTTACACCAAGTACACCAAGTACGTCTGAAGACCCACCGGATTTCATCCCTCACAGTGAACAGACAACGACGACCGACGCTGTACCCACCACCATCATCACTCGCAGTGAACAGACAACGACGACCGACGTTGTACCCACCACCACCACTCCAGTTCATTCGTACGAAATTTACAAGAGCGAGTTACCACGACAGCGGATACACCTCGAACCATGGACCCTCGGTGGCAGCATCCCTTCACTTGCGTCATCGCAGGACCGACGGGCTCCGCCAAAACGCACTTCGTCCGGAAGCTCCTTCAACACGTCGACAGCATGATCACCCCACCCATTGCCCGAGTCGTGTGGTGTTACGGAGAATGGCAGGAAGCGTATGCAGCAATGCCTCACATCACGTTCGTGGAAGGCCTACCCAACCTGGCCGATTTGGAACCCGACACCTTGGTGGTTCTGGATGATCTTATGGCGGAGACGGATGCGCGGGTCACCCAACTCTTTACCAAAGGCAGCCACCATCGACGGCTCAGCATCATCTACATTGTGCAGAATCTGTTCAGTAAAAACAAAGAACATCGGAACATCAGCTTAAATGCCCACTACCTGGTGGTCTTCAAAAACCCGAGAGATACCACTCAACTGCTGCACCTGGCGAGACAGATGTATCCCAGCCGCACACCGTTTGCGTTGGAAGCCTTCAAAGATGCGACAGTATATGCTCTTCGACCTCAAGCAAGCCACCCCCGACCACCTTCGACTACGGACCGGCATCTTTCCCGGAGAGGCCCACCACGTGTACATGCAAAAATAATGTAAACACACCCACAGTGGCTCCCCCAGCTGGAGTGTGTGTTTGATGATGGGGATAATAAAAAGAATGAATATCACAGCATGGTTGACTTTGTCTCTGTTCTCTGAGGTGGATAAAAAGGGCAGAGTTGTGGGTTCTGCCATTAGTTGTACATGATGTCTGCGCGAGTACGGAAGCACGCCCCGACGCTCCGTGTATTGAAGACGGCCCCACCCGAGTTGGTCCGAACCATTGTACGCGGTGCGGACCCTGACCTTGTACGCTGTCTGTGCGAGATCGGGTACAACCTGTTAAAAGGCAACGTTCCACTGACTCCGGCTCAGAAGACCAAGTTGGCCAAGCATAAGACAGGTCTCCGAACCCTAGTCCAGAAGCGGGTCCCTCAAACACAAAAGAAAAAGGCGTTACAGAAAGGCGGCTTTCTCGGGGCCATCTTAGCACCGTTGGCCGCTTCCGTGTTGGGTCCAGTATTGGGTGGACTCTTCGGCCGACAATGAACCACACGAAAAAAATGGTCCTCGTCGAACCACGATTCCTTCAAAACCTCCAATCGACCTACCCTTTCCCACCTACGGCGAAGACCATAAACACCCTCGATGGAGAGATGCAACAGATCTTACAGAGACCGGGGTTAAGCGACAGTGAGAAAGTACAACGGTACAATGAGACGATTCAACGGTACATGACGTTCATGGACCAATACAAAACCCTCTCTACCCCACCACCACCACCACCACCACGTGACACACCGCCGACCTCAGCACCGCTCCAACAGCCGCCATTACCAGGGTACCACCCACAGCCCCACAGTGGGTGGAAGACGAAGTCCTGAAGAGTGTACCTGCATCGTTCAAGAAACAAGCTGGCCTCGTATTACAACGGATGAAACAGAATCCTAACATGACTTGGAATGATAAAGGTGAACTACTGGTACAGAATCAGGTGGTCCCCGGTACCCACATGTCGGATTTAGTGAATGACCTGATGCGTAAACGCAGGTCGCACACGGATCCTCGAGGATGGGAGGTCTTCGCTCAAGGCTTGAAAGACATGCATGTACCACAGGAATTGGTGGGGAACCCCCACCGCTGGGCCTTTATGCAGCAAACCCAGCAATCGCCGAGTGGCCCACTACCTTCTTGGGAAGCCGACTGGGAACCGGAGTCACCCCCAAAACTCCACCACCACAACGGGCACCTTCTTTTCAGACCTTTAAAAAACCATCCTTGATCAGGATACCCCACATCTCCAGAGCCGTGACACGTAGCAAGTCAACGCGACGAACACGACGCCGGACACAACCGCCCAAGGCCTGGAACACCTATTAAAACCAACAGCAGCAGCAGGACAGCTCAGTTGCCATGTTTTACCTCACCCTATCCAGTAACAGCTCGCTGGATGTGTTTCCTGACAACACATTGGCCAAGTACTTGACCCAGTTACCGCAACCGTTACATTTACCTGGGCGGTGGGAATGTGGCCTCGTGGATATCCAATACCCTTACTCGTGGTACAACGTGCGAGCCAATGAAGTCTGGTACGAGGTGACCTACGAAGGAAAAGACACCCGACTCACCCTCCCCGAAGGCCAATACGATACTCCCACGGAGTTCATGGGTCGACCTATACGTTCTCAACACGGACCCGATGGATCGGCCCGGTGAACATTGGGTGGGCGTGTACATGACAGAACAGCAGGGCGAATACTTTGACCCGTACGGCCTGCCACCCCTCCATCCCGATTTAACAGACTTCATGGATCAAGGCACAGAGACGTGGTGTTGGAACAGTCAAACGTTGCAAAGCCTGGCCAGTAGCGTGTGCGGACAATATTGCTTGTTTTACCTGTACCATCGATGCCGGGGAAGACCCTTATCTACCATCGTACAGATGTTTGACGAGTACCCCAAGGCCGAGTACCGCGATGTACTCGTATATGACTGGGCCGCCCATCATTTCAATGTACAAGCCCCGTTCTGGGCTTCACTTCTTTCAATGTACACACGCCCGCTGTTCTGGGCTTAAGTTTACAAGCCCCCTGTTCTGGGCTTCAGTTCTTTCAATGTACAAGCCCCCCTGTTCTGGGCTTCAGTTTTCACGTGGTTGTTCTCACGTTGTTGTTGTTACTGAATAAAAAACAAAATGAGATCTCACCAAAAAACCCGGTCTTGTGTGTTTTCTATATGAGCATAATGCATGAAACTGGCTTTGAACACCGTATTAGCCAATCAGTGGCCTAGAATGGAGCCAAAGGTAACCCATCCATGTCCAGAAAACATTACCCGGGTGTACAAGAACCCCGGATGTAGGCGCGGACGTAGGCGAAAGCATCCCAGTACCCGGATGTAGGCGCAGACGTGAGCGAAATTCTAGTACCCGTCCATTGGTTCTTTTATCGATCGCTCATTGGCTCTTTTTCTCGACCGCTGATTGGTCCAAATGGAACCGCCCATCCTTCCCAGGTTAATTTACAATCCCCTTTTGGGGTTCAAGCTCTGTATATCGATGCCGCAACATTGTCTCCGAACCTTGCCGAAAGGGAGACCTTGGACCTTTTGACCTGGATGTGACCTTTGACCGTTGACCCGACATTCATCCGCGCACTGCCGGTGATGACGCGCGCGCTGCGGCCAGGGCGGGCCGGGCCGGGCCGAGAAAAACCCCGGAGGTTGAACATCCGGACGTCTAAGAGAACATTGGAACTCTTCTGGGTTTGGAGGTGAAACCCGGAAGTGACGTCACAACCAACGTGACCTGCGCAGCAGAATGGAAACGACATCCTAGTCTAGCCCCCTCACATAGGCTTCACATGGATACCTCACTCGATCCCATCGGCCCACTAGTGGCCCACCTAGACCCCAAAACGTCTATTTCCATACCCTTTGTCCACTGCGCATGCGCAGAGTGACGATATTTCAACCCCGCACTCACCCTATCAGATGCCCCCTCACATAGGCTTCACATGGATACCTCACTCGATCCCATCGGCCCACTAGTGGCTCCCCTAGATCCCAAAACGTCTATTTCCATACACTTTGTCTATTGCGCATGCGCAGAATGACGATATTCCTACCCCACATCCATCCCATCGGTTGCCCCCACACATAGGCTTCACATTGATACCTCACTCGACCCCATCGGGCCATTAGTGGCCCACCTAGATCCCAAAACGTCCACCCCGTATGGACCTATACACCCATAGGCATGCAGGATAGGCCTATGGGCCTACCCAGGCCTCGGTGACTTTTTCCAAAAATTTCACCGTTTCGCTCCGGGACCCTTCCCATCGTGTTCTAAATGACGAGACGTGAAAAACAAATTCAAGCAACCCATATCACAATGAACGTGTGTGAAGGTCCCAGGTTGGACCTATACCCCCCCATGGCCAGCCTATGGGCCTATATACAGACCTCGGTGACTTTTCCCAAAAATTTCACCGATTCGCTCCGGGACCCTTCCCATTGTCATTTTCTTGGCGAGACGAGAAAAACGCGACCCCACAAGCCATAGTAAAGCCCACGAAAAAAATGACCATCCCCATACCCCATACAGGCATTTTCCCTTATATTGTATAATACAGACCCCTATTGTAGGGGTAAAGTCCGTGTTCCGCTTTTTATAGTTTCGGGGGAAAATCCTAATTTTACATGTACCCACCCCATTGACTTGATAGGCAGGTCCGAGTAAGGGACCGATATTAGCCCTTTTGGCTAGGGTTGATAGGGGTTTTCCCCTATTTTAGGGGTAAAGTCCGTATTCCGCTTTTTACATTTTCGGGAAAAAATCCTAATTTTACATGCAGCCACCCCCATTGACTTGATAGGCAGGTCCCAATAAGCCCGGGGACCGATATTAGCCCTTTTGACTAGGGTTGACTGTCTTATCCGTCGTACGGTCGTCGACCTATACGACTCAGCCTCAGGTTGAACTCCTGCACTGCTCAACAAAAAAATGATTGCTACACGTACGTGTATTTTATGAAATTGACAGTGTCCTGTTGCAGATTGTCTGTTCCAGCTAGACGAACACATTCGGAGAACTGATACTTGAACCGCCGCAAACTGTCGATTTCCGCCATTCTGAAGGGACCAGCTTTCTTTGTTAAGCTTTCATTCATTGGCTGGGTAAAATAAAATTTCGACGCGTGGATAAATGGGAATACCACGTGTCGAAATTATTTACCACGCGTCTTATTTTCGAATTCAATGATTGGATGATATATACGACGCGTGGTAAATAATTTCCACACGTGGTATTCCCAGTTCTATCATTGGTGGATATTTTCCACACCTGGTAAATAATTTCCACGTGTGGTATTTCCAAGTTGTGTAATTGGTCGAAATATCCACACGTGGTAATTACAAGTCAAACCATTGGCTGTATTTTCCACGCGTGGATAATAGAATTTCCACGCGTGGAAAATCGAATTACCACGTGTGGAAAACCAGAGGTTATGACACTGATGGCTTTCCATATGCGGAGGGCACGTGTACATATTACACTATACGTCACATCCGCTGCTGTCAGAAAGTCAGGGTACTAGGTCACGTGAATCCTGTTCGTCGGGGATAGTCTCGCGATGGTTGTTATCTTGTAAACGTAAACATATCTACCTTCGCGCATGTTCAGGTTGTGTGAACTGTTAAGCAGGCCAATTCTCTATGATACAATGACGTCACTGGGGGAGTTTCTTCTCTCTGAAAAGCCTAATTTTTTATAACACAGAAGTAAATGGAAAAACCTTCGAAAAAGGCTAGTTCAGCTCTGATTTTAACACATAATTTGAACGGATGTACTATCTTTTACTTCGCCAAGTTGTAGAAATTTATCTCAAGTATGAGAGAAGATTTTTAGGAAAAACCTGTTACGCTCCATTGAGGCCTAGGTTAAAAATCTCCCAGTTGCGCGGGTGGCGATCACGGCACTGTTATTGATAGAACAGCTGATCCTTTGTTTAGAGCCGCTGTTACTTCCGTTGTTTCTAAGAGAATTGGCCACCGCCTTCCTGCTTATAACACATGATGTGACGTAGTTGCGCAGAACGATTGGTATGTGTCGTGTTCGAGCAGTTTCAAAACAAGTTGCATCGCGGGAGATGAACTGACGCTATAGTTTGTATACTCAGCATATGAAACGTACATTAGTCACAATCTACTTTCCCCCGTGGTGCATTTTGTCTCACGGTGAATATGGATTTTTACTTGTATAAGCAATGCTACGTTGACCAGTGCCCGCGCAGTCTAGCTACCCTAATCTAATGATACGCACTTCTAGTTGATTAGCTTCTAACTATACTGAATAGACCTTTTCACATCTCGGCAAATTCCGTGTAGCGTAGCGACGACACAAGTCACATGGCGCAAGACCATGTGACCTCTGGTAGCCAATCGAAATCTGGAAGCAGATCGACCGCCATTTTTCATCACTAATCATTCACTGCCACAGAATGGGTTTGTCCGGTAAGTCAAAAAAATAATTATACTCACTAAAATGATAACTTCCTTTCCCTAATAAACTAGTTTTCTTCGAGTGCACCCCAGAATTTGTGAAAAAAGACAATGTTTCAGTCATAATATATTTCGATTTAAGTTTAGAGATCTATTTCACGTTAGGCACTTCCGGTTGTGGCAGCGGTGTTTTTGAGGGTGCGCTGGGAAGGAAAAATGGCGGCCTCAACAACGGCGTCGCTAGCAACATTCGTCGATTTTCTGGACATGAAGGAGGCTTATGGGAGGGCGCTTGTTCCTCATTCCATCCAGCGTTTTAACATAACAAGCATCATTGTTTTCTTTGTCGAGTCTGGCCAGGATTACAGGGCCCTGAACGACGGGAGCTACCAGTTGTTTACATGTGGTCATTTTAGCGTGTGTGTATGTGCAAAACGGCCTCTCTTCCTGCTGTTGGATGATTTTACCTTCACACCTACAAGCCAGTATAATACAATAATTCGTTGTTTTGTAATGGGATAAAGGGAACTACCATTGCGTAGAGGCTACATTATTCCCACTCTTATATCAAATACACCAAAATTTACTATGTGCACCTCCATAACTTCAGTTGTCCACTCATAAGAGCTCTTCAGTGTGGAGGTAATAAATGGTAAACAGTGGGAACAAGATCCCCATTTTGCCGACAGACTTCAGAATCATTCGGGTCATTTTGCTTCCAGAATCCGAGCATTCCATTGGTCAGACGATCTCTGAACTCGTGAGCTTCCGTCAATACAATTTTACCTTCGGATTTATTCGCATATTTTCGGTTTGAAACCGTCATCGTTTGTTACAATATTCAGGATGCGACATACCACCTCCATCAATTCCACGATAGAGAGATTGTTTCTGCTGAACGCATAGAATATAAGAAAGTATAGCCTGAACCACCTCGTCAATGAATTGTCATATCAGACAGACTGACGGAACCTTTCGTTCACCGGTGGGGGCCTACTGTTAAACCTCAGGTCGCATGCGTACAGACTTGGGCATCGACCATCCTAAAGTTGCGAAAAATTGTTACACTTGAAGGGTTCGGAACTTGTCAGCTCTAAGCCACACTACACTGGGAAAAAAATCTTCATTCTTGTTAAGATGGCATGAACTCAACTATATACCACCAATGGCAGCTTCTCAAAATTTCACCTGTGACCTGTAGTTAACTCCACGTAACATGATATGAAAAGTGTTGAGCATTTTTAACTCCAATGTTATAAAAAGAAAATCTGACTATATATGTTTGATAGAGTTAAATTCGCAAACAGTACAAATAAAGTAGAAGATATAACATTCATTATTGTCACGTGATCAGACCGGAAGCTTCCTTTCTTAGTTCAACATGGAGACGGCCTTGACATATTGTGCACCTTTGTGAAGTTGCTTCTGTCGGGTTGAGGTCCTGCATGACTTGTATATCACAATCAGTATTCGTCAGCTTTTACAGTCCTTACTATATTTCTGTCTCTGTTCCTCAGAATTCACAGTTACACTGTCTTTCGCATGGATCGAGTTAACTCCCTTGGCATACTCTCCACGCTCCCTCATTAGTATACTAGTTATCAGGAGACATACCAGTGTGACCAACATGGCGGCGACAGCAATCACCCAACTCACTCGTTCAACAGCTAAAATTGACGAAATTTCCCCATCTGTAAATAATCGAAGAGAGTCGAAATCAAGATAGGAGTCTATAATCAGAGCTTCTGTTGGGATTTAATCATTCGGATATTACACAATGGGTTGAATTCTTAATGATAGAAGTTTTCTTAATCAGATTACATAGACAAATTTTACACATGCATTATGGCAAAGGATTTAAACTGTGTGCGACTCGACTGTTTTTGTTGTTTGTTTTTTTTGCGGCACAGCTTGAAGTCAGAAAACAATGTTTCAGAGGCACGCCAATCATGCCAGTGGGCGTAGTTTGACACAGAGAGAGAGATAGAGAGAGTGGGTTTTGATTGGCTTATGTGGCAAGCACATGACAAGGATGTGAGGAAAGCGGCGTGGCGCAGCGTATTGTGCGTTTTTGTGCGAGTTTTCTCCGACATGGTAGGCTGAATATAATGACAGTAAGAATAATAGCAACATAAAATGTATCTATGGATTTCTTTTTTAAACAAAACAGGTGGATCCAGGTGTAATCTTGACCCCTCAGATGAAACTTATACAGCAGTAGAGTTGGGATGTGTCTGTCGGTGAGAGAGCAGGTTTCCCAGAGGATTTGGCCTTTGCAAGGGAGGGATTTCTCTCTGCAGGTTTTTTCGTGTCGGGCTGCAAGTTGCACACCTGGTGACTTTATCTTCAACACGCGAATTTATTTTTAATTTATCAACAAATGTACGCGTGGAATTTCATTGTGGTATATTGTAAATACCAAAACGTAAGATGGCTATGCGGGACATGACTTTTCACGTTGTATATCATGAATATCAGACATATTGTAAATTTATCGGCTTAACCGTCCTGTATGACCCCAAGCACTGTACTCAAGTCTCTGGTGCTCAATAAACCGGCTGCAAGCCGCTTTCAGTGTGCTGAATAAACCGGCTGCAAGCCGCCTTTCTAAATAGTGTGCTCAATAAACCGACTGCAAGCCGCCTTTCACCTTAATGGGAGTTTTCAAGCCAATGTATGAGCTATCGATTAGTCGAGCGTAAACTACGTTTTATGTATATACTGCAGATGTTTTGGATCCGTTCACGAATCAAGCCGGCCCCCCCCCCCCCCCGATCAATGTCAGTAAACTCAAATATCATGGTTTACCTAGACTGCCCTCAAGATATCAAGGTTTCCTGCTCTTGATATTACTCGAATTGATGGCAGAGTTTCCGACCGGGGTTGAACCACCGACCACCGACCGGCCCAGTAACCTACCGACTGATCTAAAGCCCCGCTAGCTACAAGCTACTACACACAAACAGAAAAATGGGGTTGGCCCAACACCCTTTAATGGTGTTGAGGGCTTGTCAACCCCCAACAGCGGTGTTGAGAAATGGTGTTGACCAATGTGAACACTAACAAACGGTGATGAGGCCAGTTCAACAACACATAATGGTGTTGGTAAACACCAATCATATATCCTATGTTGCTCAACACCATAAAAGTGTGTTGGAGAGATATGATGTTGGCGCAAATTGAACACCATTTTTGGGTGTTGATCTCAAACACCTATTTTAGTGTTCATCAACACCAATTTTCTGACTGTGCAGGCACTGGTGAACCCGCTTCCTACCACACCCCTCTACATCACGAACAACCTCCATTCTCATTCCCGATTACCCCCGAGGCTAGCCGGACAAGCTTTCCCATTACTTCCCTCGAACCACCCCATCAACAACCACACTTTCCACACTTCCACAACTCAACACCCTGATCAGCGTCCCAACCCAATTCTTTTCCCGCGAGGATGCTACCACCGACGTCAATGTTGTAGCGGCTAGTGTGTGAGCGAGTGAGTAGGATTTAACAATATTTCAGTCATACCGGGACGAGGCCGAGTTCGCAGAAGCAGCAGTTGAACCACCGATCTTTCGCTTATGAGTCCATGCTGTGAACTACCGGCTGAGATAAGGGGAAATTCCCGCACTTTAGAACCCACTTCCTACCACATTAAAGTACTATTGTATGTGCCACAGAATAATTCATTTGTCTATGTTAATGGCGAATGTCCTGAAAATGCTGGAGCAAATGTCAACCATGCACAGCCTATGTTCCACTACAATGACCAGTAAGATGAATGCCGTTCGCGATTTTTTAATGGAGTCGAGGACGTTCTTCATGCGCTATAATGTTGTTTTGTCGATTTTCCACAACAGGTTGAACTCTCTGAACTCTCTAACAAAAGTGCCTAGACACCCTAAAATAGGGTACCCCGCCAGTTTTTGTACATTTGGTGCCTCAGGGGTAGGAGGGAGGGAATTTGGCTTAATGTCACACTCAAGTTTGTATCACTCATATGGTGACAGTCAGTTTGGTTGGTGGAGGAAGCCGGAGTACCCGGAGAGAACCACCGCCCTCTATATATAACCCCATGCTTTATATAAATCCACACATAAAGCATGAGGTTATATATAGAGACCCCATATTTCGACACTTCACCCTAGTACTACCGCCCACAGCCCCCAAAACTCTTGTTTTGCGGGCCTGTGGTTCAGGAGAAATAAGTGGACAGGAAAAAGTCGAAAAACTTTAACAACTTTTTCGGACAGGAACTGAAACGGTTACAGGAACACAGACATCATTTAGATGCCTATATCGAGCTTCCATCTAAAGCTATGGGCTCGATAAAAAGTTGTTTCTGGTGGAGACTTACCTAGTCTCGCCATCTGAAGGACCTCATCCGTACCCGCCGTGGGCACATGGCGGACTGCATCCCACGTCCTTTCCATCATGATGACGTCATAAACCCTTTTCAGTTAACTGCAGTCCGCCAAATCTTGTGTGGTATATTGGCTGAGGAAGAGACAAGCCTATAATTGTTAACTAACTATTATCTAAACCATTTTACTGAACATATTTCAAAGTTGAATACTCCTGTTCTACACGGTTATAGGCAGGACAATCAGCCGGAGACAAACGGGATAATTGTTTCTAAGCAATGCGGATAAGGACAGACAAACAGTTTTGGACCAGCTGACGTTGCTACGTTACGTTGGTGGGTGCAAACTGTTTATGACGTCCCGTAACTGCAACGTCATAGTTTTCAAGCGACCAAAAACGTTTGTGGTCATAACCAAGTCAAGTGAAGTGGCAGCAAGACACTGACTGTTCCGTGCTGTTGCTATAACATAATATCATGAAATTAACCCTTATAATTTATGTTGTCTTGATGCAATGTTGTTGTTGCAATATAAATGCAAAAACCGGTGCATGTTCTATACGAGAAGTTTGTCAATGTTTGAACACAAGATCTCACTTTTGACAAAAATACCTTCAAAACGGTTTTACAACGAAATATAATGACCTCATCTGGTCCGCTTTCGATCAATCTAGGTAAACCAATAATGTAAATCAGGGGAATACCATCTAGACGTAACGCTATGAAAACTTCATGTGAAATGTTAGCCGATATTCTACGAGATCCCATAATAAGCCAATCACGACAATTTCCGCCTTTTCCCGTCGACAATGATTGACGTTTAATTCAGGGATATAAACACCTTCGGACGGCACAATCTTTTGATATTTCCTGCCGCCTAACAAAGCCAGACTTTTCGGCTGGAACGAACCATTTGATGTTCACGCACACTGTCTGGAAATGATGCCATATTTGGATACTGCTTCCTGATAATGTTTACTGTTTTGGTTCACGTGCTACCGCGTGTAATTACTGTGGGCGTGATTTTGGAATAGTTTAACCAAGCTAGCTACGTGACTGGCTAACAAATGCAGTTTCAAATTCGCACGGGATTTATATAGAGCTGAATTCAGACTTAATATTCCGAGATATTATATCTGAGTTTACTGAGATTGCTTCCAAGATAAGCATATTAACTTTCGTAAAAACATTATGGTTTCGATCAGCAGCGCATAAACAGCGATCGATATATGAATCACCTGTCTCGCCAGTGCTCGCTTATATCTACTCTTCGCCTTGCATAACCGGGTATGTCTCGGGAACTCCAACGATGCTAAAACATATTCAGGCCTTATATACACGACCAAGTTTTCCTTGACAAATGAGATCAAATTTATGGAAGACTGTTACGGCCTTTCTGTGGTTGGACCATCCCTGCCATATAATTCGCTAGTTTATACAATGGTACAAAATAATTATAGGATGCCTGTAAATATTTTATACCATGGTATAAAACAGCCAAACCTGCCATAATTCGTATTTACAGGATGCCTGTGGATGATATATATTATGGTACAAATTAATTTAGTCGTACGTCGTAAATAACTCGATATCATGTCACAAATATTAAATATGAACAATGGGTGAACCCGTAACAAACGTGCATGCGCAGATGGGAAGTAGCTCGATTTACAATTTGGCAAGGGACAGAAGTTGTACGAAAGGATGCTCCTTTTTTGGAAATATCTCACAGAAGATTTCATGATGAACGTATCGGGAAATTTTTCACTTATATTTCAATATGTCGTACATTTCCCGCCAAATCGAAGGAGCCTAAAACTCGAAGCCAAATTTGTAAAATATGATGTTACTGGTGGAAAGAACCAGGAAACCGTATTCACGGCTTACGACTAAATTATTTTGTACCATGGCACAAAAATTATATGCATCCTATAAATACGAACGATTTTTATACCATGCTACAAAATATTTATAGGCATCCTATAAATATTTTATACCATGGTATAAAATGACGAATTGTGGCAAGAATGGCCAACCATACCTTTCGCTATATCCTGTTCAAGTATTGTCGTCGTTCTTTTTATACAAGCTTGTTAGAAAGGTAATGGCCATCACAGACTTCCATCAATTTAGTCTCACTTGTCACGGAAAACTTGTTTGTGTTTACCAGACCTAAAACTCAGATCTCATTTTCAACTGTATAATGAGTCCTCATTCAGTCAGAAAATTGTAAATCATCCATGAATGTGCAAAATAGGCGATGGTGTAAAGTACTACCTTTGCAACGATTTGGTGTACGACTCAAGAAATATAATCTTTTGAAGTTTTGTCTGGGATATTACCGTTTCAATAGGAGATCGTTGGTCACCAACCGGTAAGTTTGAGTCGGTATGACAAGGCAGAATCGTGTCCCAACAACGAGGGCAGGGCCTCCAACTGTATTCTTACACCAAAATACTAAATGTCCACAGAAAGAAAGAAAGATACGACAAATACGCTAATATTATAACATAGATAACATAGTTTACACATGAAGATGGAATGAAAAGGAAGACACGCCTCACCTGTTGAAGGAAATTGTCGTAGATTCGCCTGTTAGTTAATCAGACCATACCAGAGCACGTGAAATAACCCGGGCATATGTACAGTCACAGGTAAATAACACGCGAGTTGTAATCGCTGATCCATAGCAACGTCATACTTCCGACAGACTGAAATGGGAAGGTCTGTGACCTTGAGTTTGTGTACCGGTTAGAGCGTGTCACATAACTACATGCATGCTCACAGTCACTGAGACAGGAGGGTTCAATGTTAACAATTGACTGACCTTATTTGGGAGAGATCCACAGCGAATACATTTTACCCATATATTAGCTCCACCTGAAATATTGTCTCAGTTTTTGACCAAGCTGTATAATATTTCAGAATGTAAAGAAATGAAAATGTCTCCAGTCCAGTCGATACTAAATCAAAACCACAGGCCCGCGAAACAAGAGTTTTGGGGGGTGTGGGCGGTGGTATTAGGGTGAAGTGTCAAGTTGTGTAAGTATAAGTTGTGGATTTATATAAAGCATGGGGTTATATATAGAGACCCCATATTTCGACACTTCACCATAATACCACCGCCCACCCCCCCAAACTCTTGTTGCGGGCCTGTGATAAAAACTCAGCAAATCACTGTTTAACACATTATTCGAGGAGGCCTAAATATTAGATTTTTATAAATATATATCCCACACATTTTCCTTCTTTAGAAGGCGTACGATGTTTCGATATACAGGACGGAAATCGAAATCACTTTTCACATCTATGAAACAAATGCTTCCGGGATAGATAGACGGCTAAACACAATAGCATATATACTTCAAACCTAATATAACATAGGATAAAGGTTAATAGCCTTGTTTGGTTGCGAGCAAGTATATACTCACGTGCCGGGGTGTTAGGGTGGCAAATATAAAATGGAGATCAGATGTAACATCTAACACCTTATATTTCATATTTCACATTATATTTGCGGAATACCAAAGAAATATATATAACCCCATATAATGATAAAGTACTCGTTTTGAGTATAGGCTCTATTCCGTTTGTATCAATTTACAAATCGCTTTAAGTAAATATCGTTGAATACAGCTGTGCAATCTTACTGGTTGTATATACTTTCTTTAACATGTTACATTCCACTTTAATTCAATACAAACTTTGAAATACGGCGTCTTCTCTGTGACATGCATGACATCTGCACCTACTTGAAGTTTTTTTACTTATTCCTTATTCCCGTTTCGATATTCTGAAACGCGCTATGTGAAGATAGTTACATTCATGAGAATCGATATATTTCGACAACAAAGGGAATCATGTTTTCCCCAATTATGTTCTCTCACTATTTTGAGTAGAATACTTCAAAATTTGTGTTGTTATGAACATTTTTAACGGGTCGTAGTAAAATCCGTGGACACTCCACAGTATTTGGCTAGCCACCTTTAGAGTGGTCTAAATATCTTTCCAATAAAATTATCTATCTTTCTAACCAATTGTTACTCTCTAAAATAATTAGATTGAAAATTCAATCTATCAGATTGGAATTAGTAACCAATCTATTCGATTGAATATTCCATCTATTAGATTGAAAATTTCAATCTAGTAGATTGAATTTTCTGTCTACAACAGATTCATTTCATCGTTTTCAATCTATTAGATTGAATATTTTCAATCCGATGAAAGATTGGTCACTAATTTCAATCTGATAGATTGACTTTCAATCTAATTATTTTAGAGAGTAGGTGTTTAACAGGTTAGGGGAATCCCACTCCCTAAAATGGAGGTAAAAAGGGTCGTTTTCGCTCAATAAATCAGTTCACTTAATGAATTCAACAAAATCCTCTTGAGACGCATACAGATATATCTATCCGCATTAAATGGTAGTAAAAAAGTAAATTGTCATCTATCTAATTTGCATAATAATAGGTCAAACATCCTTCGCGCCGTTTAAACAACATTGGCTTGTTCTGCACATGGCAAATTAATTGTATGACATGGAACACTAGCTAAATTTTGATGCATTGGTTAAAAAGGAATCAAAAGTTATTGAGCAAAAACGACCTTTTTTACCTCCATTTTAGAGAGCGCGATCGCCCTAACCAGTTTAAAGTGGGAGCTAAATGGCTCAGAACTGCAACTTTACAACGCATCTCTTTGTTGGTCCAACGCGTCCACAAATCTTTCTCTGGCCACTTTTAGAGTGGTCCGGATATCTTCCTAATAAAATTATCGTTCTCCCAGGCCCATTTTTATGTGCTTAACGTGA
This sequence comes from Hanleya hanleyi, assembly GCA_036873755.1. Lineage (NCBI taxonomy): Eukaryota > Metazoa > Mollusca > Polyplacophora > Lepidopleurida > Hanleyidae > Hanleya > Hanleya hanleyi. The sequence goes on from JAVTVY010045351.1 coordinate 21,111, forward strand.
GTCGCCATACCCTGCGAGCCAGTGTTA
>JAVTVY010045352.1:0-21620 GCA_036873755.1 Hanleya hanleyi
CCCACACACACTTTTGACTGCAGAAACCAAAACTTAGACAAAAATTCTCGAGTCTAGCTACGATCCCTCATAAAAGCAGCTGATAACAAGCTAGAGGGACAGACAGAGCGACGGACGGACGCACACAGACCAGAGTTAAATATCAATGGGCTTCTCCTGCGCCATCACAATCCACATATCTGAGCTAGCTGTACTTCTAGCGAAAACTAAACAATTTTCAATGATTCACTGATTTTCGTTCAAAGTGAGATTAATAGGGTTTCTCTCTGCTCACTGGGTTAGGTATATATCCAGAGTTTGGTACCAATCCATCACTGAGAACTGGAGATATCGCACAGCAAACAAAAGTTAACGGACGGACAGCATTCATGATCTCATTTCACGACGGGCTCATAATTATGAAATCCAGCACTTGGATAGGCCTACTGGGTTTTTGTAGCATTCAGGATTTCTGGTGCAATGTCTGGAGGAAACATGCTTTGTTTGATAGAATGTAATTACTCGAAACATGGGATTCAGGGTGACCTATTTACTTGGTTTTTCTGTCCAATGCGGTGAGCCCTAGCCTGAGCCTGCAGGTCGTTCTGAGGGTTCCAGTCACTATCAAAGATGATCACAGTATCAGCCGTGGCCAAGTTCACACCTAGTCCTCCTGCACGAGTCGATAACAGGAAGCAAAAGTCCTACAACATCCACAACATTTAGTTAGGTGAACCTATCGAATAATCTGATAGCTCTCTACTTCTTGTTGATACTCAACAGTACCTGGTCTTGTCAAGATTTAATATACTTAAAATATGTAGACCAAATTGACGGAAACAATTCTTTGTATGGATGACACCTCATTTCAAAGTATTTTCAGGTACGAGTTCAGATTGTTGCATAGTTGGCAAGTGATGTGCGGTAACTCATTCTGTGGAGAAATTTACAGCAAATCACAGTGTTGTTTATTCATTACCCATGAAAGTAAAATAACTGCTTAATTTACATCTACAAATGATTCATTATTTAAAAAGTTAGATGCCAGTTGAATAGAGGTCTTTATCATTTCCGCACCCCAGGAGAATGAGATATAAAATGTGCTTACCTGCGAACCTTCGGCATTGAAATGATCCAGGGATTGTTTACGCAGATCTCCACGTATTGAGCCATCTAACCTCTATAACAGAACAGATCACACAGATGATTCAAGGAATCCAGAACTCTTTCTGGTTCTGTATGATACCTTCATAATCTTTTTCCCCAGAAGCCTTTTTGTGGCAGATTTTTTTTATTTATGCAAGTTTCTTTGCAAAAGCTAAATGATAATTTAGTAAATAATTATCTGATCTGAAATAAAGTAGTTTTGAGTACTTTTTATCAGCCGCAAAAATAGAAAAAAGTTCACTTTTCTGTACCCCGAAATCGGCTGCCATTCTGAGATTTATCCATGATCCTCTGCTCAATGGTTTGTACATAGGCTCAAAATGACCCCAAATGACCCTCTGTTTCATAGCACGAGAGAAAATCTCCCCCACCCTCAGGCCAGATAGGGCTGATAGCTGAGTAAGATTTATTGGAGATAACTGGGATGAAGTGGAAGTATACCTGGAAGGTGAAGTGTCTAAGGCGGAGGTAATCAGTGTCTAAGGCGGAGGTAATCAGCCAGGATATCTAACATACGGACCATCTGAGAGAAGATCAACACTCGGTGACCTGTGTTCTTCAACCGACACAAGAGCTTGTCAAGTAAAATCATCTTACCACTGCCTCGGATCAGCGCCTGACCAAACAAAGGAAAACACCTGTGATATTATCATACGTACTAAAAAAGATCTATGACCAGCATAGCTGTGACCAGACAATCACCATTGTCATCCCAATGATGGCTCTCAATCAACAACTGTGTAACTAGATGATGTATGTCACAGATCTCTCTGCATTCTTAGAGGTGTATGAATTGTTGTTACAGCTGGCTTCAACCATCTGCACAAGTCCAGGTAATCCCTAAATCCTCGCAGAGGGTTCACCTGGACCTTTTTGGCGATTCGGATGACTTCTCGAGTCGTTGCGTTTATTACACAATCTTGTACATTTCATCCACAGCGGTTGTTTTGAATTAGCGCGTTGGTATCGGAAGCCTGCGGTTTTCGTTTCGACGCCCGATGCCGATTTCAGCCCAACTTCGAAGGTAGTCTGGTCGGCGCTGAAATTCGAACCAGTCAAAACTCGAACCTTGCTGCAGATTGGCCTGATGAGCTGCTTTAGCGTGCTTACTGATTGGTTCGGTTCAGCGGAAACCCCTCAAGCTATTTATATCCAAAACTGCTATTGGTAACTAACCAAGCCAGTGTATATATCGAATGTAACCTATCGATTGATACACTGACTCACGAGGATGGGCTTTAACAGAATATCATTTATCAGTACTGTGAAGAAAATCAACCAATCCGATTCACTGCCACATTTCTCTTCATCTTAGCTTTCTAAGGGCATTTCACGTTTCACTTAACACTACCCTTAGAATTTCGCTGTGATTCGGCATGTATTTCACACGGCGCCATCAATCTAGAGGGAGATAATCCAGTTCGAAAGTTGTTCCCAAAGCATGAGGTCAAATGTCGGCCCCATTTAAACGAGCCAATGAAATTATCTGTATTCAAATATTACTCAGACATGCAAACATGTCAGTTTCACGAGGCGCAAGACTGGGGGAGTCTACGCGAGACCAAAACGAAGTTGTGCAAATTAGCTATTTTATTTCTCACTCTAGTGGAGCATGCTTCTTCGTTTATCTTAAGAAACAAACGGCCTAACATATTTGAAAACAAACTAAAATCGGCGGCAGACCACAGGAAAATGATAAGCTTTTTATTTTGTGATGGGGGCACTTCGAGGCCCACCATGGGATCATTTCAATCGATCGCTTTCTGGAGGTGTGTCTTCGTTGTATGAATGTGATTGCACCGCTGTCGGATGTAACGGGACCAGTCGGATGTGACCATTTGGGAAACGCCCTATTACACTCAGATAGCACCCGTTACCGCATGGCTACGAGCAGATGTTTCTACGTATGATCGTGCCATGCGTTCGGATGATGATTTCTCTTAAGAAATACTGGTGACTGTTGCTCATATTTCAGTGTTAAAATGCTAACAAGTCAGAACAATATGCACTGCTTAAACTATAAACATGATGACAGTGCTCAATGTTAGGTTAGTTACAAGTATAGCGGTTGCCAAGCCTTTTGTTCTATGCACGTCTCAATAGTCTGTCAAGCTGAGACATTATCCATCAGGCCCCATTAACAAATCCCTACAGTTGCATCACTTGCTTCTCGAGAATTTGAGGGTGTCCCTTATTTTTTTTATATTTCTGGGGGAATGTTTGAAAAGAATGTTTGAGTCTTTTCGATCAATTTGAGATGAGAAAAATATCAACACAGATAAATATCTCGGAATGCATTTCACAAACAATAAAATTACATATATTGGTCGGTACCATGCCCAAGTCATGAAATGAATGTGATTGTGGCTGTTATCTTGAAAACCAGCTATGCACCACTACTAACTGAGGGCTGTTCCATTTAAAAAGGTATGGGAGGGGCGGAAGGCAGCTTTAAATTACACCCCACCACCCATAGAAATTTTATTGGTCTTCCCAATGTTGTAATATGGATTGAAGGAAATTTCCTCTCATGACCCATAGAATAAAAAATTTAGTGCCTTCCTCCCCTGCCATACCTTTTCAAATGGAACAGCCCTCACGGTATAGTCAGTTTTGAAGCAATAACAAATAAATCGGGGCATATCCCAAGTGTCCCCGCGCGTAACCTCGTAACGTCATCTTCTGCCAGATTTCGGATGCTGCAGACCGTACTGTCTATCGTTAGTGAGATAATTTACTTTATGTGCATGTTTTGAGGTTTTTTACCTCCTTTTGTAGCCGGTGGCTACGTTGAATGTGTTGGCAATCGGTGGTTGCTTTTAATTTCTGTCGGTGACAGTAATATATATCGACCGGTGGTCGGGAAAAAGCATAGCGGTGCTGTGCGTGTTATATCGACCGAGGGTCGAGCATGGCGGTGCTGTGCATGATTTGTGTAAAACTATCAGGATGTTCTTTTGATCTGCGAATTGAATTTGGTACTTCTTGTGACAGGACATATTATTTAGAATGTTACTACGTCCTTTTTACGAGTGACTTGTTGAACAAATATCAATTTTGAGCAAGTTCTTGAGTACTTGTTAGACCATCTGCGGTGTGGTTTGAACGGATGTTTACTTTAACCCCCCCCCCTTTCTCTCTCCTCTCCTCCCACTTCCCTGAATTTCCCCCCCCCCCCTTCCTGAGATTTGGGAAACCAGTTCTTGGGTCAAGGGGGACTAATCCCCTAGTGGACATTGTTCACGCGAGCCGAGGGCTGGGGTCCACTATCTGTAATATCGGAATTCAGAGGTAACTATTTTCTACAGGGAATTATTTTGCTGAAAAAAAAAGGTCCTACCAAATGTAAATGTATAGCGTTTAGGGATGGTGGACCCTGGTCCTTGGCTTGTTATAATATTTACGGATTTTAGTAGATCTTCTGGAATACATGTTTCATTGAGCATACATTACATGCATGGTTTTCTTGGGAGATTTGATTTGATTGGGGTTGGGGTTGTGAGTAATGGGTGTTGGCTGGGATTTAAATATTATGTCATATTCGATTTGGCCGAGGACTTCGAAGGCCATTTGATCCGCTACTAAACCGAGTTCACGGCACGAGTGGAGATAGGGGACACTTCGGATAGTGTCATATCCCAAGTGTCCCCGCGCGTAATCTTGTGACGTCATCTTCTGACAGAGTTTGGATGCGAGCTTGAGCGGAGGGCAGCTGTAAGGTGAGAATTTGTGAGCAGTGTACATATAGTTGTTCCAGGATTCAGGCGGATTTGTCAGTTCGATTTTCCCACCCTTCCCATCCATTATGTCAATATATGACTGTCTCCATTGGTGCCTCGGACTCGACACGCCATTTGATCCGCTACTAAACCGAGTTCACGGCACGAGTGGAGATAGGGGACACTTCGGATAGTGTCAGGTGGTGAGGGGAAATGAGGCATTTTTATTGGGCCTTGTTGGAGATCATTTATTTACCTGAAGGGCATCTGGAGGGATTTCATCTGCCTGACGGATGAGCAAAGCGTGATTACAACATTTCTTCAGCTCCATGACGATGTTGATGAATCCAGTTATACTTCCCTTCACACCTTTACTGAGAGCCTTGTAATTCTTCGTCAGGATCAACCTGGGGTAAAAATAATACATTATTCACACAATCACCAGATCGTTGGAATACAATCATCACCAAGAGCCGTAAGTTCTCATATCCCTCCGCTGGTTTAGAGATTGGTCAGGGGAGACATGAGAAACTATTAATTTTCCATCAATTAAGGTGGGAAAATTTCCCACGCAGGAAGAAAAAATGTGAATAAAGCTATGAAGTAAACCTTAATGGTTGCTATTATATCCAGGTTTTGTTCTCAAATTTATGAAAACGACCCCTCCCCCAGTTAAATTTTGTTAAGCTAAGGGAAGAAAAGTCTTCATGCCAAATGGTATCCAGGGAAGACAACTCTGCTTTCCAAACGGCAGGGTCTACCTATGAAAAGTCTAGTCAAGCTAGTTTTGAGGTCCTGTGACCTTGCCATTGAAATCAATAGACGAAAGTTATTCCCCAATTATATAGAATAGAATAAAAGAAACTAGAGCATAGTCTGAGGGATGCACACATTTGATCAAAATGATCAGTAAGGCTGCTTACAAGATACCCCCCGTAAGGGCATAGATACATGGGGGTGGTTAACGTTTCACGAGTAAGCTAAATGGGATTGTGGCAGTGGAAATCATCAGTAAGCATGCTTACAGGATACCCCCCGGATGCACATTTGATAGGAATTGACGAGTATTTGTAGAGGAATATAAGTATACATGTTATGAGTGGCGGCACAGTATGTAACTAGTTGACAATGAGACCTCGCTCGGTTGGAGTGCGGTTAACGGATTGTCTATGCATGTGTCGTGACGATACTCAGATGAGGTTAATGGATTGTTCAGAAAATTGATGTTAATAATGATTGTTGAGAATGGGGTTATGCAGGCATATTGTGTTTTACCTAACTGTTGTTACCACTAGAACCGTGTAGACTTGAAATGGGCTGTTGCAACAGATAGGCGAATTACTGTCATCTGGATAACCATATTGAAGAGGAAAAGGAAGTAAATGGGAAGTGAAATATTAAACTTACTACCTGTAGACGCATATGCAACATCCTGAGCTAGGTCTCATGGTATGGCAGCTACATACAAAATTTGAGAAGAATCTAATCAGCCGTTGTCAAGTTATGCTCCAGAAATGGAATGTTACGGACCAACTGAGAAAATTCTGCCCATAGGTGGCGCCACCTGTAGCTGCACATGCGCCAAACGCAATCCCAAGCAAGGTCTCATGGTAAGGTAGCTACATACCAAATCTGAGAGGAATCCAATTAGCTGTTGTCAAGTTATGCTCCGGAAACGAAATGTTACGGACCGACAAGAAAAAGTTTTGACCCTAGGTGGCGCCACCTGTAGATGCACATGCGCCAAACGCAATCCCAAGCGAGGTCTCATGGTAAGGTAGCTACATACCAAATTTGAGAGGAATCCAAGTAGCGGTTGTCAAGTTATGCTCCGGAAACGAAATGTTACGAACTGACTTGAGAAACTTTTGACCCTAGGTGGCGCCACCTGTAGACGCACATGCGCCAAACGCAATCCCAAGCGAGGTCTCATGGTATGGCAGCTGCATACCAAATTTGAAAGGAATCCAAGTAGCGGTTGTCAAGTTATGCTCCGGAAACGAAATGTTACGGACTGACATGAGAAACTTTTGACCATAGGTGGCGCCACCTGTAGACGCACATGCGCCAAACGCAATCCCAAGCGAGGTCTCATGGTAAGGTAGCTACATACCAAATTTGAGAGGAATCCAAGTAGCGGTTGTCAAGTTATGCTCCGGAAACGAAATGTTACGGAATGACCCTAGGTGGCGCCACCTGTAGACGCACATGCGCAAACGCAATCCCAAGCAAGGTCTCATGGTATGGTAGCTGCATACCAAATTTGAGAGGAATCCAACTGGCGGTTGTCAAGTTATGCTCCGGAAACGAAATGTTACGGACGGACGTACAGACAGACATCCGTACGGACGTACGGACGGACAAGCTGAAACCAGTATACGCCCCCTACACTACGTGTCGGGGGGTATAATAAAAGAATTAAAAGAAACGAAACACATTCACACATGGATTGACTGATTCTATATCCTCTGACCAGGGTCCGGCAGGTCTAAATCAAATCTTTGATTGGCATCTGAAAGTGGGTATATATATAAGACATAGATAAATTATGGATAACAACGTCTTTATTGCAGAGCAGTGCCATTCCAGTTCAGTAATTAGCCCCTATTCACCGGAGACTTTTTTTATGTGCACAACTGTTTTCAAAAGGAGGTCAGTCCTGTCTGTGTGTGATTATGATCCATGGAAATTGACGTCGTTCAGGGAATGTCATGTGGAATTTCCCTGAATCTCAACGAGACAGTACAATGTAAAATTGTGACATTGTCTATTATGATGCTGAAATTTGACATTTTGGAACCACTTATCGGTTTTTCAAAATGAGGTAAAAGTTGCTGTGAATGAAGGGCTGATATTTAGGAATGGTCAATATCAGCACTCAATTGTTGCTCTCTGCAGTAAAGAAAGAGTTTTATCTATGAAATTATGTATTGATTTAGCCCTAAATCATGGGTATTGGCATATGGGATAGCATACTGGTCCCAACATCAAGGACTTTCAGTGAATGAAAGTAGTACATGTACTTCACGATCACGAAAAGTTCTTTGATTCTTAAACTGATACAGATGGAAACCTTCTCAAACTTACTTGTAGTAATTCTTCTGTATATTAGACATCTCCACTCTCAAGATCTGTTCGACCTGAAATAGGGGAGCACAACCATATAATCTACATTCGGACATTATATTAATGATGTAGTGATATCACAGTTCATGCAGAGTTATCCATTGGGCCCTTGATCCCATCTGAGTGATCTCCCCTCGATCATCATCTTGCATCGCCTTATCTCTGGCTTTCAAGCACCCACAAACTTCAGCTGAACACTCTGCCTGGTTTCTATTTGCTGTTGCCCTTTGGAGCCCCGTGAGAGCACTTAGGCAAGACCAAAACAAACCACACTGGCATCACCGACACGATACGATTTCAAATATCTTGATTTTATTCATCATAGAATTCATAAAATTTGAACCCATATTACTTCCTATCGCTATTCAGAGAAATGCGGGCTGCTATCATATCGAATCCCCCCCCCCCTCCCTCCCCCCCATGAAACCTGCAAAAAAAAATTTTTGGGGAGATATCAGCGAACCCTGGGATTCCACGTAGAATAATGTGTTTGAACGATATGTAAAATAAACGAATGTGAATTATGTTATTAGAGTATCTATAGGTGTATTAAGCAGACCATCATCTATTCATGTTTATCTAAAATCGGACATTATTGCCACGAGCGCAACACGTGTCGTGGTGAGATATAGTTCTGTTTTGTATCATGGTGTTAAACCATAAGGTCAAATGGAGGCAGGCATAAGGTGTGATATTTTTCAATATCGATGCGTGCTTAAGTGAAAGAAAAGTGAAAATAGAACCATAAATCTATACATATCATATAGTCTGTTCAGATTTTGTTCCGGGAAAATACGAAGAACGCATCTCCAGCGACCTAGGATCCCGGAGCTTCCAGGACTGCCGCTCGTTTGACTGAGGATTTGTCACTTTATCTTTGTCATGTTTGTGTAAATGAACTGTATGTTTCACGAAGTAAAGGTCATTGTTTTTTGTATGTTATAAATATAACTAGAAGTCAAATGGATTCAGGCATGAGGTGTGATTTTTTCGATATCTATGCGTGCTTATAAATGTGAAACAAACAAGAAAATAGAACCATAAATCTGGACCCTCCGAGATCCTGGGTTCCCTTCAGGCGTCAGTTTTTCCCACTGACTGTTCTGAGCTATTCTCTTGGATTTAATTCACTCCATTTATGATTCCTTAAAGCGACAGTTTGTCCATTTTGCTTTCATGACTTTGCTGCCAAAATTACTCAGATAAAGGGGTATTATACCCGATAATTTGATCAATCAATTTTCCCCATCCCTTGTCAGTCTTTTGGCAATTTCTTCCCAATGACTTGGAGTATGGTCCTGGAAATTCACTCACTTCTCAATCTAGACAGATGGAAGATACTGAACGAAGAAAAACGGGAAACACTAATTTCCTATTTACATTTATTATGTTTTTAATTTTAATCAATGAGACTGTCGATCAGGCTTGATCCAGAACCCCAAATGTAGCATCAAATTTATCTACAAGTGTCAAACAATAGTACTGGACCACTATTTTCCCCATGTAGTACCTACAGGTGAAAATAGTAACCAAATCACTTTCAATATTAATTTTTCATTTCATTCCTTTATTTCTCAGGTGAATTTGGCTTTATATCAGGCTAATATCACTCCGGTTGTATTGTTCGACACTTGTAGATCAATAGGAATATGTACAAAATAAATATAATTATGAAATTATTTGTTTCATATTCCTTCTTTTGTTATCTTCCTTGTGTCTAGATCGGTAAGTGGATGAATTTTAATGACCATACTACAAATGGGAAGAAATCACCCAAAAACTGTCAAGGGGTGGGAAAATTTGATTAATCAGATTTTCGGGTATAAATCACCCTACAACTGTGTTTACTTTACAACAACCACCACAAGTGTGGTTGTGTAAGAAAAAAACTTGCCTAAATTCCTACAGTTTCGAGGACATACAGCAGCATTAAACAACTAATATTGGCAATATATCTTAGTAAAGATCTATCTTTCTCTCTTGGCAAACTTCTAGATGTCAATTTCACTCAACCACAAATTTGGAAATTATGCAGTGAGCAGCAGATAGAGTGCCGGAGATCGACAAACGATATATTTCTCCAACTACCTGCGATAAGCCGCTTCATGTACTTGCCGTTTAGACTTCGGCATGATGCATGGGAACTGCAAAGGAAGATTTGACAACATGGAGAATTTGCACTGTCTGAGCGGAGATCGACAAGCAATATTTTCGGACAGATATATTCCTCGGACTATTGGTGAGAGTTTTCACAGTACCAGCTGTATAGACATTGACGGCTCTCACGTTGCAGCAGGGGTATTCCGAGGAATATTTGAGAAGCGATTCACTGACGAATGTGAAGGGAAAAACGGAAATGACCGAAGGCTGATTTTCAGCTGATTTTGAAAACCCCTTTTTGGTACGAGTCGTTCTTTGCTCGAATTACGGGTTTCAGCGTTTACTGGAATGGAGTTTTCAGTTCAGAAATTAAATATTTTCCTTAGTAAACATATAAACTTCAGATTTTTACATTAAGATACATTCAGATTTTTTCCAGATTTTCGAGTTTTTAACTCAATTCTGCCACCGAATACCGGTGGCAAAACACAATGTGTATGAAACCCTGAAGGAACGAAGTGGGACTAGAAATCACAGGCACTGCACGGAGTCTTGCTGCAATTGCAGTGAATGCAGACAAGTTCATGTTAAGACAAGTATTGTTCCGACCGACGGCTGACCTCAGAGTATGTGCAGAAGATCAGAATGCTTTCTACATCTCCAATGATGACCAGGCAGTACAACTTCCATAACAAGTCTGGAAATGAGGTGTTTCTCAAGTTCATCTCCCAGCCCCACTATTCAGTCTTGAGGCTTGAGGGTACGCCCTTGGATCAGCTTCCTTGATCCTTCAATGCTCGTCTCAAAACATGGTTTTGATACCAAAACTGCCACCCAAACCACCAGTAACTCTGTCACTAACTGCACGACAAGCTGTAGCATGGCTTGGACACAACCCCATTCCCAGCGGAAGTGATGCAATTGTAACAAACCACTGGGAGGGATGCAGTGATATCGGACATTACACGAGTTATCCATCGGACCCTTCCCATCGGAATGATCTCCCCTCAATCGTCCTCTTGCATCACGCATGGGAAATGGCCTCCAAAAAAAAGTCTGAACTTATCCCAAGTATCATCCATGTGGTGGGGTGAAGCCCGAATTTTTTTTCAAATCAGTGCTCTTTTGGTGACCCCACAAGAAAGAAAATTTGCTATTTTGTTTTTATATATTAGATGATACTATTTTAACTGATGAAGCTTAAAAGTGTCAATATTGTAAATAAACTTTACCTTCAGTGAGGCAGTTCTGTTATCCAGGAACATATCAATGTAATTATTGTTCTTCAGCCGTCCATGTCATTAAAATATAATAATTTCCCTCACATAAATGGCTTCGGATCGCTGAATTATTCGCGCCATCTTTCAGGGCTTCGTGTTGGTAAATGCATGGTGAGCTAAAAATAACTCGCGTAAATTTAGCAAGGAGAGCTGTGACGTGAGCTAAAAATCACTCTCTTAGGACTCCAGGGATTGATTTAAAACTTGAAGAAACCGAACTAGACACATCGTTGTTAGCTGTGTTAAAGAACTTCACATGATTTATTCACATTGAAAAGAATTTTTTTTTGAAATTATTGACTAATAAAAGTCTGTTTAACTGGGTCTAGTTTAATAATAAAAAAATAAAATAAATAAAAGTTGAGAAAACAACCAATTAATTTCAGTAAAACTGTCCATTTAAAGTATTTACTTTAAGTCAACAGATAAATATATAATTATCTTCAATTATCGGATTCAGAAATTACATTTTCAGTCACCATTCACATAACTTTGTAATCAATGACAACATAATGTTCATCATCTGCACGCAAAACAATGCAGAACAATCTAATTGAGGACTTGGGGGCCCAAAAACCTGTCGTCGCTACCTCAGTAGCATGCACTATCAGGTTCCCGACTTACAGCTGTCAATTCAACCTCGTTCTGATCGAAGGGGATTTTCACGTGCTCCAGTCGGCGAGAGAAAAGTTGTTTCTCTGTTAAGCAAATTTGGGATTAAATATATCTTGAGACTCAGTGGTTTGTAACATTTGGCGATACAATTACAATTTGTCCAACAAACGTAACGTTTATTTACTTGTCAACATGGGCAATCACTCGACAACTTACGCAATCTTCGCTTACAGCAACAACACAATGTTATAGCATAGTCGAGAAACAAATCTCAGGAGACAATTTTCAATGACAAGTTTGCACTAACTACGAGCGCGATAAAAAGTGCACCTCACAACAAATTTAGGCGAGCGGTATGTGCAAACTCCCAAACAGAATGAACCGACTATGAACGCATTTTCTAACCCAGCAGTGAGGGAGTCAAGCATACAGGCATACAGAGCTTAGCACCACCCGCCCCCCCTCAAATTTTCTACCCGAATTTACATCAATCTCAGGATCGATCATTTCAGCTGGAAAGAGGTCGGAAATAGGCGAAAAATTACCTTGCCTGTTGCATCGACTTCATCCCTGGCTTCCAAGCAGCTACGAACTTAAGCTGCACACTTTGCCTGGTACCTATTGCTTTTGCCATTTGAAGTCCCATGAGAGAAACTTGCCACAATGGCAAATGAATTTCTGCATCTTTGAAGAACTGTGTAGGTCTAACAGTATATTTGCATCTAGGTTGAAGTTCTGAAATAAATTCTATTCTTCTTTCAACTCTCCACATGCATAGCGACTATGATGGCCAGTTTGGAGAGCCAAGCGGTAGATAAGCACAATATTAAGAGCCGTACGTTAGTTTTTCCCGAATGATTGAGAAGCAATAAGAGCCTGAAGTAGGCGGATATGAGCAGACCTTGGAAGGCAGGGATTTCTCCACATCCTTCTTCACTCTTCGCAGGAGGAACGGCTCGAGTTCTTTGTGCAGACTTGCAAACCCTGTCTTAGCAGCAGCTGAATGTCTCTCCTCAAACTCTTGCCAGGAGGAGAATCTACAAATAGAACCAATCTGACTCCATTATGTTCAGTTCAAAATTAAGGAAGAAAAAAATGTGTGGATTTGATGTTTGGAACTATTCCTTTAAAGAGATTTTTTTTTTCTGAAGGAGTACTAAACGTTTTAATTTCGCTAAACTAAAACAACATGGAGGCTGCTATGTTTGAAGAATCATGACATCAACAAACAATAGTTCTTCTGTATCTGAAGGGTAAAATACATCAGTGCACCAGTTCAATGGCAGGATGTGCAGTTCTTCGAGACTGAAGCATACAAAAGTGAACGAGGATGATCGTGCGACAAAAATCCTTGTTCCTATTTTTCGCATCTATAGGGACCCTTGAATAATTCCTGCGATGTTTTACCACACAGTTTACATTCCCTTTAACTCAATTCTTGTCAATGACAATACGCACTGATACAAACACTGTTGTTGCCTATGCCATGTCAGTCACGAATAGAGATGCTGCTCCTGCACTTAATAAATATACAGCTCTCCAGACTGGGTTAATCTGGGTTAGTTTCAAAAGTAGGACCAATAACTGGAATGCACAAGGAATTTGTCAATTACATGGGTCATCTGTCCACAAACAAAACCATTTTATGTTTTATGTGGGCCTTGGGTTTGGTTAATACTTTCTTCACCCACTTCCTCCCACAAACACCTTTTTCCTGCAAGATGTTCTTCTACTGTTACTTACTTATGAGGCATGATAAAGTGGAGCAAAGACCAGAGTTCCTTCAATGAGTTTTGTAGTGGAGTACCAGTGATGAGTAACCGGTGGTTTGTAGTGAAATCCTTCAACGATTTGTACAGTAGAGAGTCATCATTCTTTAACCTATGAGCCTCATCCACACCAAGTACCGCCCACTGAACACCGCCTAGAAATGACTGAAATCAGAGTGAGTGAATATGATTTAATATTGATTTCAACTATATTTCAGTCATATCACGACGTTTGGGTCCTGAACTTTTTCATAACCGGAAACCCCATGGGTAGGGGGGTCCTATTCCTTTTCACACCCAGGAAACCCACGGGAGCCTCAGTTTGTCACCTCTTACAACAAGCTATCTGAGGAACTGAGGCCTGTTCTTACCACGACCTAACGTGTGCCCAATGACATCACAGGTAAACCCCGGGAGCCCCACAGGGCCGATAGCATGTCTAGACATATCACAGACTGATCAGATCAACTTGCAACTGTTTATTTAAGTCTGGAACTTTAAATCTGGGAAAGAGATTATTAGTGTCTGGCGAGACGGACAGGTGGGGAGTATTTATGGGTAAGAGAGAATACTCTGGATCGATCATAACGTAACCTACATGACTTACGACCCTTAAGTTTCTCTCCAACGCTTCAGCACCTACAAACTCGTAGATCGTGTTTGATAACATGGTGATTCAGCTGATGCTGGAGAAATCAGAAACTGCAATCAGCTGGATTATATTCAATCACACTCTACATCTCCCTAGTATAATCTGTGGCGTGTCCGACTCCTACTCCTCCTCCACTTTACTCACTGCACAGCGGGTCGCATAGGTGTGGCGCGGGATAGGGTGAGGCGAGAGGCCTGGGGGTTTCGCTACCTGAGATTCCATGGGCCAGGCTTGCACCCTACAGTAAAATGGGTCGACTGCGCATGCGCGATGAGTGGTAGTATAGAAAGGGCATGCGATCTCCCTATCCCTATAGGTGTGGCGTGGGATAGGGTGGGGCGAGAGACCTGGGGTTTTCACTACCTGACATTCCATGAGCCAGGCTTGCACCCTACAGTAGAATGGATTGACTGCGCATGCGCGATGAGTAGTGCATGATGAGTAGTGCGCAATGAGTAGTATAGAAAGGGCACACGATCTCCCTATCCATATAAACTAACCCATGGGGGTGAATGAAGCCATGGGGGTGAAGGAGTACTCGTAAATATAATTTGTAAGACTTGTACATGCATGCAGTTTTCACAATTGCCAGTATCGCAAATTGGGCACTTGCTGATTCATTGATTTTCCCCTACTTTCTCGAATCGCCACTTTCACTCAGTTGCAATAAATCAATCACCCCACTTTTCGACCACCTCAAATATCACTTCCGGTGATCGATTTATTAGGGGAATTACTGAACATCAATGAATCCCTACCTGTACATGACGGCCATCTCATTTATACCGAAAATTAATCAGGTCATCTTATTGGCGTGAACAATCCTTCAAACTTTCAGATTCCCGATTTGTAGATTTAACCATTCGTATGAAATTTCGGATCCATAGATTGGAAGAGTTTCAGAAGTACTGTGCTTACAAAATTGGAACGGACAGAAGGAGAGCATAATAATCAGTTCTTCAATAAGACCCAGTTATACACTCCCCAATAAATGATACTAACCTTATCTTTGAGGAGTAGCTCATATGTTGTCACTATCACATTGTACTTTAATCTCTTGTTGCCTGAATGGCACCATTCATATTCTCGAATCTGAAAGTGAAAACAGAAACATACCAGTACAGTGTATGCCTTGTGTACCAAGCTAAGGACTGGCATTCACGATTCAGTCAAATAATATGTATTATCTAGGTCAAACTGAATAGAATATTCTTGGTGCATAATACAAGTCTTAAGTATTGTGACTCATACAACAAGAGACAAAAGTTGTTTCAATATACACCCATACAGCACATCGTCTCCACCTGCTACCCTACAACACACAAAATTGTGAATTTTAATGGTTTCCTCATTTTGGGATGACAGTAGCCTTGACCTCAGTTTTGGTATCGGACACATCGTCACAACAACAAAAACAAGCGTTCTAAGAAGCCCAACATCTCGCCTTGCGGGGTCATCCGCCGAAGTTACAGCAGTATTGAAAGCATACATGTAGAGCAAACAATAACGTCTGGAATAGATGATGTGGTACAGACAATAATGTCTAGAATAGATTATCTGGTACAGACAATAACATCAGTCCCATGTTGGATTACTGGCATGTAAGTTAATGCCATGTACGATGGATAGGTCAGTGCCATGGGATTACTGCTGCATAGGGCAGTCCAGTGCGAGATTACTGCTGGATAGGTCAGTCCCATGTGAGATTACTGCTGGATAGGCCAGTCCCGTGTAGGATTATTGCTGGATGGAACAGTCCCGTGTGTTATTACTGCTGGATAGTCCAGTCCCAAGTAGCATTACTGCTGGACAGGCCGGTCCCGTCTGGGATTACTGCTGGATAGAGGAGTCTTGTATGGGATTAATGCTGGATAGGACAGTCCCGTGTGGGATTACTGCTGCATAGACAGTCCAGTGTGGGATTACTGCTGCATACGGCAATCCTGTGTGGGATTACGGCTGGGGAGGCCAGTCCCGTGTGGGATTACTGCTGGATAGGGTTAACCTGTGCGGGATTACAGCTGGATAGGTCAGTCCCATGTACATGTAGGATTATGGCTGGATAGGTCAGTGCCATGTGGGATTAATGCTGCATATTGCAGTCCAGCGTCATATTACTTCTGGATAGGTCAGTCCCGTGTGAGATTTACTGCTGCATAGACCAGTCTCGTGTGGGATTACTGCTGGACAGGCCAGTCCTTTGTGGAATTACTGCTGGATAGGTCAGTCCCGTGTGGCATTACTGGTGGATAGGCCAGTGCCATTTGGAATTACTGCTGGATAGGTCAGTCTGTGTGGGATTACTGCTGGATAGGCCAGTCCCAAATGGGATTACTGCTGAATAGACCAGTCCGGTCTGGGATTACTGTTGGATAGTTGAGTTGCGTATGGGATTACTGCTGAGTAGATAAGTCCTGTGTGACAATACTGCTGAATAGGCCAGTGTCATTTGGGATTACTGCTGGATAGGTCAGTCCCGTGTGGGATTACTGCAGGACAGCTCTGACCTAGGAAAACATGAAACATGTCCACCAAGTTTCATAATCATCCCACGAAAGGTTCAACAAACTTTCCATGTACAGATCTACGTGTAAATTTTTGCCCAACAAAAACCTTATCAATGGAAACGTACAAAGTCTAAACTGCAATAATTAGGACAAAAATTCATATTTAATGTCATATTTCTTAAATAGCACATGCACAGCCTCGAATCACATTGAACTTGGGTAGCAAGTGTCAAACTCATCCAATGAAAGCGGACAGCTTCAGAAAACTTTCCATATACAGGTGTACATGTATATACATGTACATTATCATTGGCAGATTACTTAGGGCTATTCCAGCAAAAAGTGTGTGGGGGCCTTTGACGGCACTTTAGAAACGTGTCGGTAGGTGGTTGTACAAAAAATAAAATGCTCCCTGTAGGTACTTGTCTCACTTGACCCCTTCCGATAGGTCCTTGGTGTTTTTAGATGTTCATTAATTTGTGTCGGTTGTGCATTCTTGTGGAATAAAAAAATAATGTCGGTTGGCTTGCCGTGTGGTGAAAATATATCGAGGAATTTTGCAAGTTTGACAAGGCAAATGTGCCGTTTGGAACTGCAAAACACGGTCATTTTATCATGTGTGAAGTTTGGAAATCTATCAACCTTGTTCCCATTGCCCAGGGGTTATTCTAGCCCAAAATTGTTCACAAACTCAATTTCAAAATTTTGGAAACTTAATTTTTTCGAAATTCTACAAAACTCAATATTTTTCCCTTTTTCATCAAAAAAATGATGAAACTCAATAATTTCAACTTTTTCATCGCACCAATTACAGAACTGAGGTTGGTCATATGTTTACGAGAACAGAAACACCGTAGACGCTACTTTAGAGATCGACAAATAGTGACAACCCTATTTACATGAATTATATACAGTCTATGTAACATTGATAAAATAACCCAGTGTTACGTGATAACCCGTTGGCCCAAACCGTGGCAGGGTACCGTGTGTTGAAGGCGACAGTACCGTGTCGTGTCTTCTTAGAGCAACAACAACATATTGAACTGCTGCTGCGTTGTCAATCAAGATATAAACATCAGTCTAAAATATTCGGCCGTCGACCGAATACACTTGTACACTCCTGTTCAACCACATCAAACCACAGTATGGCCATCGTCAGTACATAGGTTGTTTAGCTTGACCTTCTCATAATAAAACATACATGCTAGAAGCTATAATTATTAATTATTGAAGCTAAATTTTCTACCCTTGACAGAGAAGAATGTGATTGAATATATAACCGGACAAAATTCCTATTTTACAGATTTATACACTCTGAAATCTCTCATAAAGATCACCAGAAAAAAAACATTTATGAAATAATTATTCTCTAAAGAGACATCTTAAGTTTGCTTTAATTTAATTGAAACATAACGTAAATAATTATGGTAGACATTAGAACTCAAAAGCACACACATTCTGTAAATAGAGATCCTGGGAAACCACTCTACTTGTGACCACTATTAAAGATAACTGCAGGATTTATTACCGGAATTTTCAACTTCTTTTATTCTTTTATAATGACTGAAGATAGGGATTCTCTGTCCAGGGCAACGTCCTTAAGCTGTACGAGTATTTCGTTACGTGCAGGTCGACAGCCTGTATTGTCGTTGTTGTTGTCGGGAGTGAAGATGTGAAGCGCTCGATCACTTCGCCCAAAAGCGTATCACTAGAGAAATGAATGGTTAAATTCGGCACAATGTGCCGACTGGTTGATGAGGAAACAACTGACCCGTTAACTAAAACAATAATGGCTTTGGTACGCGACCATCAAAACTGCCGGAGTTGAAACTTTACTGCTGTGTGTTTGACACGAGGGGAATCCTCGCTAGAGATTCATGCCGGGAAAAGGACTGTGCCTCGTTTTGAAATCAGGCCAGGGGTTCCCCCAAGAATGTGGACCAAAATGGTGGCGTTTGCCACTCATGGCCTCCGCGCTGTGACGGCAAGCGACCACCTCATTCGTTTCACTTGGATTTGCTTACTTATTTTTTTTACAGCCAAAAAATTACTGATAATTAATATACATACGGCATTATTTATCTCCTAACTATCGATGTGGGCGGGTCATGGAAGACAACATATCAACTGACAACTGGTAAATTGTGGGAAACTCAATATTTTTTTGTGCGCGCTTACGCGCGCAAACGACAAATATCGCAAAACTCAATTTTTTTTATCAAAACTCAATTTGAAATTCTCTGCAAAACTCAATGCTAGAAAACCCCGATTGCCGTGCCCTGCGGATCCGCTTACATTTCGGAGTTCATAACATGACCATGGACATGGCGAAGGCGGGCTTTGGGAATGCGGTGTACGAGCTTTGACGAACTAACAAGGGAGATAAATCGGGTAGCATTCGGCTTTTTCCGTGAACGAGGTCAGGCTGTGACTGTTACCACATTTGCCGAACTCTGAAAACACATGGTATCGGAAGTAAACACACTTGTCGGGCCGTCGTGTGACAGACAGAATGCAGAGACGACCGCGACAATATGTGCAAATTGTATTGTAGACGTCTGACCTACTACTTCTTGTATGAGAGCATGAACGATGTTGAGTCGAGATTTTGTTGTTTTTCGGACAGCCGAACCTAACAACAACAACAACAACAACAACTGCAGGTTACAACTCCGGGGAAAAGTCCTCATGATAATATTAGGCCAACCACTGGCAGGCAGGTTTCGTCAGGCAAAACAAAGGCAATCGTTTGGATATCGGTATTCCTGTATACTGCAGAAAGAAACAAATGTGAAATCCAAACAACATAACAGGTTGGGTTCAATAGCTCATATGGGCTACTATTACTGTACCATACCTAAGTTGGTTACATTATCTCATTTGGGGTATAGTGCTGAACACCGTAAAGTTATGCCATTCTGTTTGTCCGAAAAAAAATGAATTGTAATTGTCACAAGGTAACAATGGCTGAAGTATTAATAGCAGAGCTTTGGATTTTATTTTGCTACTAATGAGTAACTCTAGTCGGAATATCAAACTTCACAATAGCAGTATGTAAATTATATAGGTGTTAGTGTTTAACTTTCATTAGTGAATGTCTAGTCAGATGTTGATAATTGTTCATATATGTGATATTAAAAACTTGAATTTGAACCCTGTGGTGTTTGCTTAATTTCTGTGTACATACCCTCCAATAATTTAACCACAGGTGCTCTTCTAATCTGCAACAATTCTCTTTAAATATTAACTCTGTTTCAACTCCTAACTCTATCTTTCATTGTAATCAGCAGCAGGGGGTGGGGCTCGGGCGAAGTGTGAAGCCCCCCCAAACTATTCCAATCGCCCCCTGCTGCTTAATCAGTTAATTCTGGGCAGCTGTCCCTAAATATATGCCTTTTGTCCTGCAGATGTCACCTGCAATAGTTCTTGTGGTTGAATTATTGAAATGTAAAAATTATGTGCACAGCATATCTGTGAAGAAACTAGACAAATTATGTTCCTAAAATATTTCTTCTTAGTCCTTAGTGTGGTTCTTATCATTAAGTCTGTAACGCGGATACAGAAGTATTCTTAAAGCATGTCTGCTGAAGGAAAACGCAATCCACTGCAAAGTATACATATAATAATAATATTCTTTATTTCATGAGGAAATCATGCCTGGTGGAAAAGCACACTTGTGATCCTAAAAAAGAGAAAGAAACATGTATCAAAAGTATCAAATTAATATGAAATTAAATAATTGTTGGTGGGTGGTTTGGAAAGTCAGTGAATATATACGGTGGGTGTTTGGTGAAAATTTTTGTGGCGTTCTTTAGAAAATTAATCATTGTTGGGGGGTTGTTGGTAAATTTCATAAAGGCGTCCGGTAGGTTCTGGGGGTATAAATAAAATCATGTCAGTAGGTGGTGGGTGTTTTTTGGAAGTGCCTTCAAACCCCCCCACACACTTTTTACTGGAATAGCCCTTAGACAAAATCCTCAATATTTGAACAAAAATTAATATTTCATCTCCTAAATAGCACAGGTACATCCTCTAATCATAAGAAACATGTGTACCAAGTTTCATAATCATTCAATGACAGCTGACAGCTGCAGCAAACTGCGGTGTACAGATGTACATGTGCAATTCAGGTAAACGCAAAACTCTTCACTTCCCATAATTTTGAGAAGAATTAATATTTCATCTCAAAAATAGCACAGGTAAATCCTCTAATCATAGGAAACATGTGTACCAAGTTTCATAATCATCCAATGAGAGCTGACAACTGCAGCAAACCCACCATGTACATGTATACATGTAGAGGCTTACATGTGCAATTCACCTAAACAGAAAACTCATTCATTTGCTATAATATGAAGAAAAATTAATATTTCTTCTCAAAAATAGCACAGGTACATCCTCTAATCATAAGAAACATGTGTACCAAGTTGCATAATCATCCAATGATAGCTGACAACTGCAACAAACTTTCTAAGTGCAGATGTACATGTGCACTTCAGCTAAACACAAAACTCTATCATAGGGATTTTAACATTGGAGCACCCCAGGGGTAGTACCCCCAGGTGGCATACCCACCCCCCATATTTTTTTTTATTTTTTTAATATTTTTTCTAATTTTTCTACATTTTTTTTGAATTTGCTAAACCAAAAACCTTATCATTTCCAGGCAGGGGACACCGACACCGACGACGACATCCTCTTTCCTC